>OZ005656.1:78461484-78656484 GCA_963930645.1 Salticus scenicus
TGCGTCCGTTATCAGCATATCTCAAAAGCAAATAGCAGCAGAAAGTTCAAACTCGGTATTCTTACTGTATCATATAGGGATGAAACCCTAAACTTTTCATTGAGATCAACCAAATGGCTCGCGTATAGGGATATCCAAGAGAAATCAAATGCATTACGTCTATGAGGAAAATTGCAGGTAAGTACATGTTTAACATCTATAGACTGCACTAAACCAAATGAAATGAATATTTATTTTTTATATGCGTAAAAGCAGGTTTCGTTTAGAATATGATTTGAAAATCATTCACCGTTTGTTTACAGGGCTGCACAAAAGAACTAGAATATAGTAGGTCAATACTTGAAAATGGATGGAAGTATATTTCAGGTTGGGCTGTCTGTTATTAATGTAGGATTATATTTATGTGCATCATGTGGTGTGTGTGTAATTTTTAGAAGATTAATGGACTGTCAATAAGCGAAAACATTCTTTTTTAATAAACTTAATTAGTGGAAGTACTTTACTATAATATTTTGCCATGTCCAGGAAAACTGCTCAGGAATTAGAATTAATTTCTCACACCCATACAGTAAATAAAATATTTTTTAAGTTAAATATTCATCGCTTGTTTTTAGTATATTCACACGTTTTCAAGGTTTCCTGAATATCGAAGTCAAGTTTTTAACGTATGATCTTTGTCTCTGTCTTTTATCAGAGTAACTTAAAAATAAAAAGTTTCGGGCAATTTAAATATTGTATTTTGAAGTTAGTATAAATTTGTTACTTCCAAAGTTTGATCAATATTAATAAAATTCAAAGAATGATCCGTGTGAAAGTTGTCTAAATAATTTTAATGAACTTTTAAATTTTATAACAGACTTGAATTCTATATATTTTAATTTAAGTACAATAAACAAATGGCAGTTGAGGGGGAGATATCCCCCCTCTCATTTTTTTTTTTTTTTTATCGTAGTTTTATATAACAGTACTCGTTATTTACCCCTTAATCCCCAATCTGCATTTCTATTATTACATTCCAGGGTAAAAGGAAGTCTTGTGAGTGCCACACCAAATTATTTTATTTAAATTTAATGAAATGTGATCTGTGTGAGGATTTAAATGATTATATTGCATTCACATAATACTATAATTATATTAATTGTATTTAGTTTGTTAATTTTATTTTTATCTTTAGTAACTTTTGCTCTAAAACTCAATCTACTCTAATATATATATATATATATATATATATATATATAAATTTGTTTATCTCAATTTATATAATCTATCTGAAAGTTTAGTAATATGTATTTAAAACTAATTAGCTTTGCCCACTTCGCTAGTCATTATATTTAGTAAATGAATCCTTTTTATAACAATGTCTCTTTTTAATATTATTATTATTCCTTTTATTTGCTAATAAGCCTTAAAAATATGAACAGTTGTCGTTTGGTACAAATAAATTATTTTTAAAATAATTCATTTATAAGACATAACCCACGAAAGGCAACAGTCTTAAAAAGAAAATATGTGGTTCTAAGAAATGATCTTGTATCTGTTATGTAGACGAATAAAATATTTATGTGTAACGTGGAAAAGTCTTCTCAGATTTATATACATAAACGCGAAATACTACTGATTAACTCAATCATCTATCAACGTCGATTCCAAATCACTGAAGCTAAAAATATACCGTTTGGTCAGTGGGTCCTTTTTATGATGTAGGAGCTCACTGCAAAAAAACTTAATGAAATTTAACTTTTAAGGGATTGAAAAGGAAATTCGAAGTTTTTTAAACTTTTCACCATATCTCTGCAGAGTTTCCAATTGGAGCTTGAAATTTAGCAAAAATTCTGTTTTTAGGACCTACTTACAGTCGGCAGCAAAATTATTCGAGCGCTAGCAATAATTCCTATATAAAAATGTGCACTTAATACTCTTTTGTTAAATATATCCTTGTCGAGTCATGTTCTTAGACTGACTAGGCACATGATTCGAAAAGGATTTATTTAACAAAACAGTATTAAGTATACTTTTTTTACATAGGAACTATTGCTAGCGAATAATAATTTTGTTGCTGACTGTAAGGTAAAATATGAGAATCTTCCGAAATTTAGTACAGTGTGATTGTAATTAAAGTTTGTTTCAAAACGTCATAAAAAAGGAACCATTGATCAGAATAGTGCGGTCTTAAAAATGAAGTTCATGCGTTTTTCGGAGAGATCCTTTTTTATGTTTGTAAATCATTTTTGACATACTAAGAAGGAAATTTAGCATAGGTGCCATTTTTGTAATTTTGGCATTTGACCACCATTTTGAAAAAGGGCGGCTAATGTTAAAGGTAGAAAATATACAGAAATTTTGACATTTACTTAGAAAACTTAAACATTTAAGGTGTTGTTGGACTGATAATTAATTATTCAATACATTTAACTATGTTAAAGCTTTTAATCTGAAAATTTGATAGTGATTACACATAAAAATATGATAATATAAATTTGGTTAAGCGTAGTTCTATCCCTTTATTATTGTAATATGTTAGAGCTTTCAGCATAGACAATACTTTTTAATATAGGTAACTTTTTTTAAAGTAAAATATTAATGTTATGCGCTAACCATATATGAAAGCGCATAAACATCTTTATACATCTCATATCGTAAAACTTTCAAGCATTTTTTTCGTCTGTTTCCCCCTTTGATTCCCCTTCAAGTTTTTCTTTGGCCTGATGTAACTTTACTTCAACTGGGAGAGGATTATTGTGTGTGGGACAGTTTGAAGCGCATTTGGGCCTTGCTCCTACACAAATCTTGTTGAGAGCAGACATTATGTTAGCCTCACATTCTTGTATTCATATGTTTGCAAGTGTCTTGGAAGACAATATTTTCTAAATGAATCATCATCAGGAGGCAGCCTAACTGTATCACTCTGAGGCACCTAACGCGAATTTCTTGACTCAATAGGTCATTATAGATTATTCTAATGGTTAACAATTTCAATAGAACGAACTGTTCATGAGATAATTCCTCTTCAACTCCAAGATGTTACATTGTTTGCAGGAGTGTTTCATTATTTTGCTGAAGAAGACATTTCATAGCTGTGACCTTCCTCAAGCGAAAAAAGCCTTCTATTGTATTACAACCTGTGAATGTTTACTACACTACAAATGCAGAACTTGCTACCTTTTGTTCCGAAAACAATCACTATCACTGATGGAATTTTGCATGTGTTCCTGATTTTTTCCTGTACATGTACAAGTCTGGTTCAGTCAGGTGACTGATGTATGAAGCAACAATCCATACAACAGTATCTTCAAAATCAAGAACAACTGATTTAGAATCAAATAACTCAGCAGCTGCATGGAAAAACGCTCTAGTAACTGCTTTACATGATCGTGTTGCTTTAAATCGGGGATCATATTCCCCAGATGTAAGATTATAGCACAGAAGATCTATGGTTTAATACATGAATCTCATTATCATATCATACATTCGATGAGTTCATATGTTCAATAATATGAAAACAATCATTACTGTTTTCATATGATTGCCCCTCATTCAAAAAGAAAAGTTGCATCCTTATTTTGTTTGCAAGCTTCGATAGAAATGAACGCCATGCATACACTATAGTCATTTGTTGATGAGCAAGAGGGTAACTTCTGGTATGAATCCATATGATATTGTTTACGACCTTTTGGTTCATGTTATTTAATACTTTAAATTAGCGCTTTCTCATTTTAAACATCATTGATTAAGTGAAACGCTATTGCTGGAGGATGAGGACTCAGCATGTACTTGTAGAGACGAGAGGCATAACATCACCAGATCAAGTGTGTCTGTGCTTTGTTTCATGCCATTCCCATACCTTTGACGTCATGGTAAAGAGATGATGACTTTACGGGTTTTACAGTCATCAGTATCATTAGTTTTTATTTGATAAGTTTTCGGAAAAACAATCGGTTATAAAAAGGGACAGGCTAACTGTTGTTATTCTGTACTGCATGATACCTAGTAAAGTCACTGTAGGAGTTTCTGTACTAGTTAAAAGTTCTATAACTTCCTTCGTTCAGGCGTGGTCTGCCAATTTCCTTAATTGTTGCTTACACTTTTGCACAGGAGTCTTCGTCATGAATGTTTTTATTTTCCTTTTGCTGATGGGATCATGCAAAGACCGAGATAATGGGACAATACGGTCCAATATTTCTTCTGCCAATGGATACCCTCTCATCATGAGTTGTGAGCACACTCTTGACTACTTTTTCAATCTCTGGCTACCCGCTGAAAAGCGAGCGAAGGTTTGGCTTACTTAAACTCCAATTGGTCTCATCCCATTCCTTCAGAGCAAATTTTACTTCCTGAATTACCTTTACATCTTATTTCATTTTTGATGGACACAGTTCTTGGTGAGTATAAAACGGCTTCTTCAGAATTATGGATTTATGCAGGTGCTCCCTTAAATATAAAACTGCTGATCCTCTTAGTATATTAATAGCAATATCAATATACTAAGCAGATAAGTACATTAATAGCAATATTTTAAGCTTTTGTGCCCCAACTATTCAAGGCATTTTTCCCATACTCTTTCCTATGCTTAGAGAAAAATACTATAGATGGCTCATTTCATCTAAATCGCAATTGAAATTCAATATCCTTCCCAAAGTGTGTTTCAAACTTCTGTCCAAGTAATCTAAGGCCGTGCTTATCATCGCAAGTGGCTCTGATTTCTTCGTTTTTTTATCATGATATATCTCTTGATTTGCTCATATTCATACAGACAGTCCTTCTAAACGTATAAACTTCTTCACAAATATCCAAGAAATCATAAATTTTATTGAATGTCAGTCTGTTTTTCAGCTATCCAGTTCAGTCACTGCCGTCGTTGTTCTTTTTCTACATCACTAGCGCCCTCGTTTTATACTGGTTCTCAAGCAGTCTTTATGATATTGAATGTCCAACATAGTTGTTCAGGTTCCCTCCGTCACTTTCACAGAGCGTAACGAAAGCTTGCAGTCTTTTCTTTGGGTGTTCATCTTCAACGTAGTTAACAGCCTTCAAAAATGTTTTCCAAGCATCCAAAGTTACTAATCTATGAAAATTCACAGGTTTTCTTCCCCTCAGCTTATTTGTAACTATTTTTCTTTGCAACACTTTATTACAAATAATGCAGAATGAATGGTTCCGATATGTACAGCTACTTCGTAGGAGTGTCTCATTTGTCTGGGAATTAGAGTGTGTTGTTCAATATATTTTTCATCCTTAATTCCAAGACCAGATCTTGTATACAAATCTTCCGATCGTGCCAAATTCTGGATAAAATTTGCAAGCTTGTAAAGTTTTTTAACTTTCCTAGAAACAGTGTTTTCTTTTAATTTCTCATGGATGTTATCATACTTCGTGCCCAAACCTTTCCATTTTTGCACTTTCTTTGCAATGTTATTCCATGGTATTCTGATTTTGTACTGTAAAGAATTCTTTTTGTACGTATTTGATTGTTCATATATCGCACATTCATTTTCTGTGCAACATTTTTTATTGGTCGAATCTGAGGGCAAAGCAACCAAAAAAGCTTTTATTTGTGTTGTTTTAAATGACCAGGAGTGTCCATTTTCTCTTAACAAGGTAATTAATCATTTGGAAAAAAGAAAGAACACACTTGAGATAATACTAATTAGTATTATCTTAATATTAAATTGCATAGAATTTGCTATATCATTGAAAATTTGTTTCATTTTATTCCTTTTCTTTTAATCACACCAAATGAGACATATTTCCTGTAAATACTGGTTTTCTGCAGTTATAAAGACAAATGCTTAATAAATAAGCAGAACATTTTTTTTATCTTTCGAGGGACACCATACACATGGAAATCGTCTCAAGAAGATTGGAGATTTCGGTGTTTTTCTTTACCTTTAACAATAGTCGCCGTTTTTCAAAATGGAGGCCAAACGCCCAAATTTCAAAAATGGCACCCTCTCTATATTTCATCCTTAACATGTCAAAAATGGATTACAAGCATAAAAAAAGGTCCCCTCAAAACGCACTCGGGCTCCGATTTTTTCACTGGACTAAGAATGACGTCAAATTTGAGTGGAAGTGAATGGTTGAAAAAGGGAGAAAACGTATGGCATAAGAAAAAAAAATATTTCCAAATTTTAGAAACAGATGGCACTGTAAGCGTCAAAATTCAAAAGATTTCGACTACAAATGACAAATGTATGTCAAAAACCGCATAAAAAGCATCAATTAAATCGGTTTTATATTTCATGAGACTGGCTCAAAACATGTTCAATATACTGTCCACCGTTCTCTGCAACAAATTCAAATTGAGAAACAGCATGTTCTACAACTGATCGAATTGTCTCCGGGATCACGTTCAGAATATGTTGTGCAATGCGTGCCTTCAGTTCAAGTAAGTTTGTAGTAATTGGAGCACTGAACACAACATCTTTCAGATAGCCCCCCCAGCCAGAAGTTACCAGAAGTTAAGATCAGGTGATCGAGACAGCCAGGCTGTAGGGAAATGACGGCTGATAATTCTAGCATTTCCAAAATGCCGTTTCAGCATCTGCTTCACTGGATTTGTAATGTACGGTGGAGCGCCATCGTGCATATAAATGATCCCATCCAGGCATTCACACTGTTAAAGAACTGGAATGACGTAGCTACGCAAAAGACACTCATAGCGTTTACTAGGGGAGGTACAGGTAACAGGACCTAAGCACCCGTCTCCCCGAAAAAATATGGCCCTATGATAAATTATGCCTAAAACCCGCACCAGACAGTGACCTTTAAAGAATGAAGTGGTAGTGATAGATTTGCGAGTGGATATTCTGTTGACCAAATTCGGCAATTCTGTGTGTTGACATACCCTTTCAGATGGAAATGGGGTTCGTCTGTCCACAAAATTTTCCACCGCCATTCATTGTTCACTTTTATGCGAGCAAGAACTTATAAAGCAAAAGTCTATCTTGCTGGCATGTAAGCAGAAAACAACTCTTGCACATGGCAATTTTTGTATGGACAGCAATCAGGATGTTTCCTAGAATTTTATGCACCATGTTCACAGGCCTGCCCAGTGTTCGGGTAAATTCAGAAAGTTATGAGAGATAGAATGAACAGAATTTCAGTTCTCTCAAAATAAAAGCTAATCTATAAGGGGTTTTAATCACATTTTTATCTTGATTCAATCAATGCCCAATAGTAATAGAGTGTTCGTTGATTGTAAATAAATGTTTTATAAAACCCCTATCATTTTCCTTTTTTTTCTCGAATTCTATTAAATCTATCTCTCATAAATTTTTGAATTTACACAATATTTGTTTAGGGTTTTCATATACGTTGCTCAGTACTTTTGGCTATTAAATTCTACCAATTATTATCTTTTCTTTAAAGCTAGTTCATACGTAGTTAAAAATTATTTTGTAAAAATGCTCATATTTCTTAGGATATTTAACATTTTGCATTTGGATTGCAGTATGCTGTGCTTAATATAGCATGTTTAATATAGTATGTGTTTAATATAGTTTAAAATAGCTAGATATATTGAGCTAGATATATTGAAAGCTAGATATATTGAGCAATCTTTGTCAAATGTTCATTTGAATAGAGTAAAAATTAATCAAATTGTCGGCAAAAGAACGAGCTAGATTTTAAGTATTTTTTCCAGAGTTGAAATTTCATAAGGGGTTTTTTGTATATGACGCGTAATTAATTGGAAGATCCAATTACTTCAACCTATCTGCAAAAGTTCTTTTTTGTGAAAAACTCTTTATGATCTCACAAATCTTAGTAAATAAGCAAAATTATGTTAGAGTTGCAAACTTATACGGGACTTTTACGAAAAAGTACTTTTGAATCGTGATTGAAATAATTGGGTTTTCAAATTAATTACGTGGCATGTGAAAAACTCTTTATGAAATTTCAACTCTAGAAAAGTACTTAAAATCTAGCTCGGTCTTTTGCCGACAATTAGCTTAATTTTTACTCTATTCAAATGAACTTTTGACAAGAGTTGCTCAATATACCTAGCTTTTCAACCTATGTGATAAAAAATTTTCTCTCTTTCACGCATGCGCAGTGAAAACTTTTCCCATAAAAATGCTGGTATTTCATTTTAGATATTTGTATTCCGGTTATATTATATTGTTTCAAAAGTGTTTTTTCAATTTATCTAAAAGTGGAAATATTTTTTGTTTAAAACTCTGTATATTACAAATAAAAAACAATCTGTTTATATATATACATATATATATATATATCCGTTATTTAACATGCTATCGTCACACAAATTCATCCACAAACTGTATGGATCTATAATCATACATCCTAAATTTACAGATCATTTCTTTCATTTAATGACACAGGGTGATCACAAACATTATTGATTTTGCTTAATTTGTTACTGGTCCCCTAAATGTTGTCTTAAACTAATCTTCACTGTAAAATATGAGAAAGACCCAATTCTTTGAACACTCAATGTTTGAAAACATTTCATCGAGAGATCTTGCTAAACTTTTGAGAAGGAGTGTATATATTTAACTTAATTACTGTAATTGTATTTTACTACCTTTGTAACAGTTAATATTAACAAAAGAGACACACCCAGAGTGTTTAAAATTAAAGTGTTGTGAGGAATAAATGTCAGCCATATCCTCAAAGATTAACTTAATTTAACTTAAGTAGTAAATAAGAAGAGCTCGAGACAATAGTTAAATACAAAATAACAAAGTTTATTAATGCTCAATTTCAAGGTGAGTGTTGGCTAACTCAGTGTTAACTCTTAATTAACTTCAGTGGGTAATTTCAACAAAGCATAAAATAAAAGTGATTTTATCTCACCAATACCAATATTGTCGACGACTGCTCTCTGTCGACCACTGAACTATTCTCACACAAGAACCGTCGGCAGGATTCCCTTGGCGCGACAGATTCTTCTCTCAAACCTTACTTTATTCTACAACGCTGCACATCTCTACCCTCGCTTAACACTCGCATAAGAACAATTCTCATTAACACCACTCTTCTACTCCCCTCTTCACACACACACCTTACAAAAACAATCTCCATCTTATACTACTTTCTACAAACTTCCTTTCTCTTCATTTCAATCAAACTTTTTAAATCACTTCCAATTCCTCTATCTCTCACAACTTAATTCGTTCGTTGCAGCACCACGTCGACACAAAACTAATCCGACCAAAACTTTCGCCGAGTCACTGGCGTCGAAGCGATTTAACCGTTCCAACTCTATACCTTGCTGGATTTAGCTTAATTTCAAACAAACAGTGGTGACGTTCTGAAGTCTCAACCTCACAGTGTTTGTGCATAACAGCGTTGACAAATGCATTAAAAATATGCACAAAATATATAAGCTTGTCTATATCACAGATTATCATACAGATAGGACAGTGAAGCTAAAACGCGAACCGGAAATATAGTAGCACCACTAGTGTCAACAGAGGGGAACTACATGTGTTAAGTCTACATGAATAGCATCTTTGATCGAAAATTGTTTTTCTATTTCGCGAGTAGTTAGTAGCAGGTTAGTATGGGAAGTTTTCTTTTTCTTCACTTTCTATTGTTTTTGAATTCAAAAAATTATCCTCAAAACATTCACAGCTATTCTTCAAAGAAATAAAAATTATTTTTTATAATGTTTAAAAATATGCTTTATGAAGCATATTCATATACAAGTACAAATTAAAATTAAAAACTGTAATTCTGAAATAGCAGTATGAAATCATTAAATATTTAACGTTGCTTGGTTTAAATAATACAAAATGCTTTAAAATGAAAAAAAAATGTTTTTATTTTATGTATATTTTCAAAGTTTATTTTCTTAATATTTAGCACTTGCTTCTTAAAATAAATTGCTTTTGACAATCAAGTTTGGAAACAATAATAAAGTTGCCAACGAAAACGTATGTGCAGTTTTCTTTCCTTCACTTTTTCTACTACTTTTAAATTTACAAAATCATAACATTCACAGTTATTTTCTAAGAAATAAAACTATTTTTTATTATGTTTGAAAATAAATTTTTCCAAGCACATTCGTGTTCAAGAGTACAAATTAATGTAACAAACTGTAATGCTGAAATAGCAGTATGGTATGAAATCTTAAATATTTAACATTGCTTGGAGTAAATAATACAAAATGCTTTAAAATGAAAAAAATATTTCTGGTTTATGTATATTTTCGAAATTTATTGGCTTAATATTTAGTATTTTGCTTCTTAAAATAAATTGCTTTCGACAATCAAATTCGTAAACAATAACAAAGTCCAAACGCAAACATCAATAAATGGTTAGTCGGTTGGATGTTGGGTTTAACGTTGCACTAATATTACGATATGAACATAGATACAATAAAAATAAGACGAGCGATTGCGTAAGCTGGAGAGCTCGAGAAACTTACAGCCGTTGACAATAGGGTCGTTGCAGTCAAATTCCGGTTACCGAAGAATATACGGGAGTGTCCCATCTGTATAATAATCTGTGGTCTATATTTACCTACTATTTTATAGTCTTAGACAATATATCATAATCTTAATTATCTTTCTGAACAATTTAATTTCCATTGCAGGCGTATGTCCTTCTTTATAGTTTACATATTTCATTAGAAAGTGTCATATAATTAATAAAATATGCTGTGTAGGTGGATATTTATTCATAATTTTTTGGTTAATTTTTTCTAATGCAAATATATTAAAATTATTTTTATGAGATTCGTATCAACCAAAGTTTTTTAATTTCACAACTAATCAAGTAAAAAAAAAAAAAAAAAAAAAAATCAACGCTAGTATATTTTCCCACCAAAAAATTCAAAGTGGTATTGCGAATAAATATTATGATGATATAATTATAATTCCCATTTAAAAATATATATAATCATATAAACCAATATTTAGTAATAAATAAAAATATATCGCCAAAATGGAGACAAATTTTAAAAGTCGCCATGGGAGTCCTATACTAAAGCTGTACTGCTTGGGAAAGTGTTAAAACAGGGTCATCAAACATTGACTTTTATAATATTGAAACTTATTTTTAGATTATTTTGGTTTAATAATCATTAGCGTTTCATCCCGTTCTAATTATTTTGTTCTAATAATTATTTGGCTCGAGATGAATTAAAATTTTAAATTGTGTGGAGGAATTGTTTTAAGATTTATGACAGAAAAATTACGTTGACAAAACGTATTTTTCTGTAATTACAGAGAATTTCTGGCAGCAAAGTTGCATTTTTTCAACAGTGTAATTACGTGTCAAAATAAAACTAGATAAAAGTAATAATAAAAATTCATGACAAGAGTAACAAAAATTAATACACACATAAAATGTAATATTTTAGAAGCTGGTAGTCTTTTTTGTACTGTTTTCTTTTTCATACATTGTGGTTATTTAATCAGTTTTATTCGTACATAGATGAATTAATAGCTTTTTATTTAGAGATTCAAGACCATATAAAATACATTTTCTTCAATAATTAGAATATAATCACGAATACTTGAACACTGTATTTCACTTCAGGAACTGTTAATTTTTCATCATATATGAGATAACATAATTTATATACCATTTATTAGCATGATATACATTACAATATTTCAGCTTAATGTTGTATTCTTTATACAATTATTATATAATTGTATCATTACCTCATTTAAAAAAAAAGAGCGCAAATTTAATTAAAAAATTGATAGCTGTTAAAGTTTATAAAAACTGTATATTTTGCCTCTGAGGTTTAAATATCTATTAATTTGTCCCATAAAAAAATTGCTTTTAATTAGTTTTGGAAACATTTTATTTCATTTTAACCTTTCTGACATTATATTTACTGATTTTATCAAAAGTTTAACCACTGGTTTATAATAAAACTTTAAAACTTTATGATCTAAAACGTTTTAAAAAATGTCTTAAAACCTATGAAAATAATAATTTTTTTTAAATCATCGCCTTATGAGTTTCTTTGACAATTTTGTCAATGCCTATATTTATGTTTTAAAAGTTCTTTTGATATTTCCTTGTTATTTTTTTCTGATTTAATATTCATAATATAAGATATACAACGTGAATACATAATTTGAATTTAATTATTCATTCTCTATTCGACTACTTTGATACCCAAAAATCAATTTTCTTTACTTCAATAAACTCTGAAAACTCTTATATATAAACAAGGGTATAAAATTTCTTTTCTTTATAGATTTTTTCCAATATTTTGATTTCGTTCGTTTGTTGGGAATGTTGTCCGTAGCAACGAGTAAATGAATACGCTTTCTCGCTGAAAAGCTGTAAACGATCGAAAAACGGCAAAAGAATGATTTATTTTTTAATCAGCCTATGAAAGTGCTCTTTTCGCAATAGAAAATAAAACGGAGTATGATGTTTCTTACATTAAACATTCACGCGCTTCGACTAATTTTTATTATCGAACGTCTTCTGTAAAATATTGCATTTCAAGCTTTGAAAAATAAATTCAGATTAAACAATATTTTTACTAGGATTGTGTGCGTCAGTTTAGAATATTTGCATAAATATCATAAAAATTATAGACATTAACATCATTACTCATTCACTTTAGGTATATTTAGTAATTAACGGGTTTTTTTTCTAATTAAGTAAAAGATGTTGCTAAATGAAATAATCTGGTGTGTCACTCACACGACTTTCTCTTTCTCTTTCTCTTATCCTGAAATTTAATACTATAAATACAGGTTGGAAATTAAGAGGTAAGATAACGAGTACTGTTATGTAAACCAATGTTAAACAATTCAAATTATGCTTCTAAAGAGTTTTATATGATAATTAGTTCTGTGTGAGGGGGGCTACCGCCCCCCTCAACGACCCATTTATTTAATGCACCTACATTTATATAGAATTTAATTCAGTTATTAAAAAATAACTCTGTTTTTAAAAAATAATTTATTTAAATTATTATTTAAACAAATTATCTTTTATGATAATGCAGACGATTTCCATATTAGTGAAGTAGTATAACACTAAATATCCAAAAAAAAAAAGTTGAATTTATTCTCAATATTACATTCAAAAATTTAAATTTAAAAAAAATTGATAACTTTATTTTAAATTATCGCAGATCGATGGTTCAACCTTTCGTTTTAAAGGTATTGGCGAGCTCTTTTGAAAGATACCCATCATGAAAATTTACTCCCCTCGAGGGGGGACTTCCCCGAGGCTCCTACATACACAATTTATTTTTCCCAGTTGACTATCTCTATTACAAAAAATATATATTCGTTTAATTTGGTTTAGTTCAGTCTATAGGTGTCACACTCTACTTACCTGCAATTTCCCCCATAGACGTAATGTATATGAATACTTTTGAGTGTCCCTGAACACGAACCATTTGCTTCATCTGAACGAAAAGCTTACTGTAGCATCCCTATATGATACGCATTTAGACTACCGAGTTTGGAATTTCTGCTACTATTTGTTCTTGAGATATTCTGATAACAGACACACAGACACACAGACAGATACACAGATACACAGACAGACACACAGACCATTCGCTAAAAACATAATTTTCGTATTCAGGGGACCTCAGAATATGTAAATATAACAAAAACTCACGTTCGAAAATCTGACCCAAAAACAATACTTTCTCGACCCCATGAGTATGAGAAAGTAAAAAAAAAAAAAAAAAGTGAAACATCACACTAATTTGTTAGAGCATTCCTCTCCTCTCCAAATTGTATTTCATTAAACAGATCGTAATTTATCAGAATTCTTTTGTGCGTCCCTGAAAAACAGCTATACATTGTAACCTCGCAATCTATATAATATTTCCCTAACGTGGACCAATTCCGATTATATTGTGTTAAAACGATACGATAGTGATTTAATTAATAAAATACGCGGGGATAAAAAATAATATTAATAAATTAATAATATTTAAAGACGCGGACTCAGCTGAATGATCTAATAAGTAAAAATGACGGCATTTGTCTGATGAGAATATTTTATGGTAAAATATATTTTTAAAAGTTGCATCTTCAAAATCTTTCCAAGCGTCATTTTAAACATAACAGCACTTTAAATACTGAATATGAATTATTATCATAAATTGACTAAAAAACACAATCATGAAAAGTGTAAAAAAAAAAAAAAAAAAAAAGGAATTAAAAGTCGTCTTGGGGGTCCTATACTAAAACTGTACTTCTGCGGAAGTGTGAAAACCAACGAAATAAATAAATGTGAAAACTGGGTTGTTAACCATTAATTTTATTTTTTAATCTTTATTTGAATGATTTTGGTTTCATTGGTGCACAATGTTAATTTAGTTCTAATAATAATTTGGCTACATGTAAAGTTAAAATTTAATTTGGTGGTGAAATTGGTATAATATTTATGAGTTTTAAATTTTAAAGGTAAATAAGAAAGGGATAAAAGGGCGGAATTTTCGCACGGGTTTGCTAGTATCAAATAGTTACCTATTATTTTATTTTTTAAACAATTTAATATTATTAAAACGTACTTTTAATTAGTTTAGCCCATAGACCAAAATGTATAAAAACTTCTACTTTCTACACTAATAAAAAAAAAGAAAGGGAGAAAGAAAACTAAGTCCAACATTTATGTAAATCTGTACAGTTCATACAACGATAACGTCTAACATGCTTGCTAGTTTATATCGCAATCGAATGTAGAATTTAGACGTAATATAAAATTTCAACTAATTCGAGACTTTAGTTCCTAATGATAAAAAATTTCTTTTTGTGTTCTTTTATATCAACAGATACAAAAGTATACAAAATTTGTGCGACGGTATTGCAATATTCCATAATTACTTTTCTTTTTTATCGCAGAGTAAGTGTTAAAATGCTTGTCGCTATCGCACAAGTAAAGTCGTTTGCGGGGATCCTATACTAAAGCTATTCTTTAGTTGTTATGAAACTAATATGATTATCAACTGAGTATTGTTTAAAAAAAAAAAAAAAAATTAGTGACAACATATCTATTTGTGATCTCTATTTAAGTTTATATTTATTTTAAGTTAATATTTTTAATAGTATATTTACTTTTCACATCTTAACTTTTTTTTTTTTTTTTTTTTTCGTATGCATTCAAACTTGATCAATACCTTTAAAAAGTCATTTTTCTCTTCTAAAAATACATTCTCTTTAAAGCTGGAAAGTTAAGACGTTCACTTTTCCAGATAATGATATCTAATTATTTCACAAGAATCAGCTAATGAATAATTTACGAGTTAATAACATAATTAAAACTTGATTAATAACAACACTTTAGACCATTAATTAGTCTTCAAAAGATGTTTTCTATATTACATTGAGATTTTAATTACTTCCTGGATTGACGTCTTCCGAAAATCCACGAAAAGATTTAGGAAAAATATCTTGCGTGATACACGATTAACATTCTAATAAAGATCGTGTTTACGATGAAAAAGAAATACAAGTGTATGTTTGAGTTCTGAGAAGCTTTATAGTTTATATTACTATTTAGTGTAACAAAACTACTCTGCAATACTTTATCACTACTAATATATTTTTATTGTGGAATAAATTTATTACCTTTATATGGAAATAGAAATCTGTTATTTTCAAATCGATTTTTCAATTCTCGAAAGTTGTTGAATAAATAAATAAAACAACATTAAAATAAAACTAAGTTAGAAAACATTATAAAACTACAAAAACTCGCAAAGGTTGTTTCAGGTCAAAATAATAGCCCAGACCTTCATTAAAGTGACTTGGCACCACGGAAGGCACCATAATAAAAGCTTATAATTTCTATTTAATATTCTTAAATTCATCTATATTAGATTTGTTCAGTGAAATAATATGCAGGCAGCAATTCTTATTATTTTTGATACATTTTTTTACAGATTTGAAATCTATAAATTGCATTTTCTCAGTTTGCATTTTTTCATGAATTCATGATCTTGTTAAAACTTCTGAAGATATCTTAGAAACGATTTAATACTTTTTTTTTAATGTTTTATAGACCCTACTTAAAAGAATTAGGGGTGAATTTCAAAATTTATTATTATTATTATTATTATTATTATTATTATTATTTTGGGGGGGTGGAATAAAATGTGCATTACTATGTAAAAAATTTTAATAATAATAATAATAATAATAATTTTTGTTATATTTTTATTATTTTCAATATCTTTTCTTTTAAAAATATTGCAAAATCCATTCCTATTATATAAAGATATTGCAAAATCCATTCTTTTAAGGAGGTTCTATATCTATTACGCATCTAAAAAAATATCAAATCTCTTCTCAAATATCTACAGAAGTTTTTGCATTTTAAAGATCATGAATTGATGAAAAAATACGAACTGAGAAAACGCAGTTTAAACATTCCCAATCTTTAAAAAATATATCAAAAACCATACGAATTTTTCTTGAATATATGTTTTATTTAACAAACCTGATATAGTTGAATTAATAAGTATCAAATGGAAATATACGTTTTTCCATAAAACCTTCAGTGGTCCCAAGTCAAAAATGCCAAGTCCCATTAAGTGAAAAAAAAGAGAAGAAAAAACTAGACACTAGTGTGTCATCAAACCAGTAAAGCACATTCAAGCCTACATAGAAAATGCAAGTGACTTATGCATTTAGCTTCCGCCGACACTTTACTTGTTAAAGAATGGAGTTGCGTTGCTTCTACCGAACAGAGGCGGGACAATTAAAGTAAGGAGGGGGAGGGGGTCAAAAAATTGCTGCTTAAATAAGTGTTAAGTAATGTTTGAAAGTTTTTGTTTTTTCTCTAGAAATAATTTAATTGAATAGTATTTTTCGGTGTGACGTCACGAAAGTCTTCACTCGTGACCACTGCAGGGAAAAGTGCAACATTTTTTGTGCTTCAATTTGCGTTCTTATGTTTGCATCAAGAATGAGAAAGCATTATCTAAATGTAGGTTGTCAGTTGTAAGAGGTTCATAATGTTTAACATCATTCGATAGCATGAGCTTTGGAACATAGAGGTAAAGAGAGGCACTTGCCACTTCCTGGAAAATTCTAATAGGAAAAATTTGTTAGTTTTTAAATGTTATTTAAAGCTTTAAAAAATGTGTCATAATTTCGATGATTATATGAATGCCAAATAAATTTTATATCTCAGATCTAGTTCGATAAAAACCAAACTGATCCATGGGTCAAATTAG
The DNA here is from genome assembly GCA_963930645.1 of Salticus scenicus. Taxonomy (NCBI): domain Eukaryota; kingdom Metazoa; phylum Arthropoda; class Arachnida; order Araneae; family Salticidae; genus Salticus; species Salticus scenicus. The sequence goes on from OZ005656.1 coordinate 78,478,628, forward strand.
CTTGAATTGTTTTTCAGCAAGCAGAGTTGCAGTCTACTTCACTGTAAGCTTTATGTGTTTGGGTTGGTTTAGAATAAGTTATGTAATTTTTTTAAATAAAATATTTCGGTTTAAATTTGCATTAATGAAAATTTGTTGTATCAAATGTTTACATTCAGGATTGTTGCATAATTATCTCAACCAACTATTAAGTGTTTCCATATGAAATAGCTGTTTTTGTTTTGACTGCTTTTCTTCATAAAATATATTATGTAAAGTTTAATGTAAGTTGTTATACACCATTGTATTATTCATTCCATGCTCTGATTATTTACACAACTTTTTTTGCATTGATCAATAAGTATTTAAAAAAATCTAAATAAAGTAGGATCATGAAATCTCCCGATATATGTCTCCTAATGCTTTATGAGTTCAAACTTTGTCATTTTGCCGTTCAAGCAATTCGAAACATCAATATTGCGTTTGAGAAAGATACTGCTAAAAGGCGCCCAGTGAGACGCTGTTTTCAGAAATTCTGTTCGGGAAATATGGCCTTACAAAATGAACCCCGTGGGAGACCTGAGAACATCCTCTATGATGATGGTCTGAAAATCCAATTTGAAATCAACGCTTCCATAATTGTACGAGAACTTGCTACCAACTTTGTAGTAGGTATATGGACAGTTATTAAACACCTTAAATCTCTTGATAAGGTGAAAAAGCTCGACAAATAGGTTTCAAATGAATTGAAGAAAAAAGGCAAAAATTGCAATGTTTAGAGACCTGCATACCATTGAGTTTTAAACAGAAAAAATAATCCCTTTCTGAATTGTCTAATCACATGCCACGAAAAGTGGATACCCTATGATATTCAGAAACGTTCTGCACAATGGCTAAATGCAGATGAAAGACCAAAGCATACTTCCAAATCAAGCATACACCCAAAGAAGACAATGATGTCAATTTGGTGGAATCAAAGAGGCGTTATCCATTGCAGCTTCAAACCATTAACACAGAGTATTACTATCAACAACTTAATATCGTATAGCAAAAACAGTTGTCTTCAGAACCAGCATTGGTAAACAGAAAAGGTGTAATCCTACTCCCACGATAATGAAAGACCTCTTTTTTCGCGTGTGACCTTGCAGAAACTGAAAGAATTGAAGTTTGAGGTTATAGATCATCCTCCATACTCATCAGATATGTCGCCTACTCACTACCACTTCTTTAAACATTTGGACTTTTTTTTTTTTTTTTTTGATAAACAAACGCTTTGTCAATTAGGAAGCTGTCAAAATAGGCTTCAAAGAATTCCTTGGTTCTGATGCTAAGGTGTTCTTTGAAAATGGCATAAAAAGTCTGTATAGTCGATGGGAAAAGTAGTAACGACAGCTGCCCTGAGCTCTTCATTTTTGATGTGCGGTAAAATAAAGAGATCTCAGAATCAATTATAAAACTTAATAATATACTTTAACTGAAACTTAATTTAGGGAAGAAATGGGGCTATTTTTACTAATGACTTATGAAACCTAAATATTCTTTCCTCCTCATGTAAATACAAATGCTAGATACTTTCAATAGCTTAATAAAAATAGATGACCTAGTAATCTCACTATAACACAAAAATTTAAACTACATTACTCATATGACGTACTCTCTTAAAATGTGTTACCGGATTTGCTTACAGACGGAATATTTTCAGCCATAATTTGAGAGGAATTTCTAGGAAAAAATCAAATTTGAGTAAAATCAGTCTTTTCTGATGAAAATTCTTTTCAGTCAAAATAATCGTTTAAGTTTCAGCTCAGTTCTGATCGAATTTCGATCATTTTTAATTTGTTACAACAAGAATGCTTAATGATGGCGCCATCTATTGATCATATTTTAAAAGACAGATGAAAAATATTTTTTAGATATATATAATTTATTAATTTATATACTGTTTAAATAAAATGTTGAGGATTTTTAATGATTAGAAAAGTAAAGTATCACAGTTTATTTATTTATTTATTTATTATTTTATTTATTTATTTTTATTTATTTTTATTTTATTTATTTTTATTTATTTTTATTTATTTTTATTTTATTTATTTATTTATTTATTTTATTTTATTTTGAAAAATATAACAAAGGAAATAGCAGAGCTCTCAAATCGAGAGCGTTATTCATAAAAAAAAAAAAAAAAAAAAAAAAAAAAAACCTAAAAATAAGCAGTGATTTTTAAAAAAAAAACGTTTCTTAAAGGAATATGCAATTTATAAAGAAAAAGAACAATGTATTTCTATAATGTAGAAATTTATTTATGTCTAAAGTTATTTAATATTGTTATTATATTCATTTAAACTAATTTATTAAAATGTATGTAAAACGTTCAAAAAATGGTTTATAATGTTTTAATTATAATTAAATGCAACATCGGGAATAATGTGCATAAACAAAATAGTACATAACTTTTTTTCAAATATTAGTTATTCAAGTAATTCTGCAACGTTGCGCGGAAGAATTTATCTTTCTATACGTGTTAAATTATATAGAATTAATTTGCAAGCTTTTAAAATCTCTTCTTGTCATAGAGGCTCTGTTTTCAAGAATTTTTCTTTAATTTAAATCAATAGTGTTATTTTAAGGAAATTTATTGGGTTTCTCATATACGTTATGTAATAAATAAGCAAAAATTGATAAATAATATTTTCTCCGTTTGAGAAGGATTCAGAACGGCTATACAACCACATTTAGCATGAAAACGTAGCGTAGGGGTAGTGCGTCCGTCTGCCATTGAAGGGGACCCGAGTTCGATACCTGCGGAGGGAATACGATTTTTTTTTTCAGAATTAAGCAGTTTCACTCAAATCTGGTCCGATTCCACTCAAAAATAAAATGTTTCAATTGGCTCAAGTCTGAGCCGCTCATAGCAGCTGAGTGATTTCAGAGGATTTCTCTCAACGTGATAAGTTGCCTTTCGAGATGCCGATTGACTGAAAAATGACCCAGTTTGAAAGAATTTACTCTTTCCATTTTTATAGAGTAGCTGGCAACAAACATATTGATCTTTCAAATATCCGTAGATGCCTTTAATTCCAAAATATTCATGGATGAAAACACCCTCCAAACTTCTGCCGCCGTATCACACTGCTGGAGCCGAACTCAATCAGCACTAAGGCAGAACCTCCTTAGCCACCAAAACCACCTAAAACATACCGAGCACGCTTTCAATATTCCTTTTATACTTTAACTTATTTACATTTTTCCTTGAACCCCGTTTTCAACACTGAAACCAATTTATTTGTTAGTTTTCGCAAAATACGGAGTTTCCATTTTAAATTCACAACTCCATATGTATCTTTCATAGAGTTTGTAAGCAGAGTAACACCAATGATTCGACTCGACAACCTCGCAACTTTTACTTTGCGAGCTTTCTATTAAAATGCCTCTAACCTCACAAAGTGTATTGATACAGATGTGGCATATTTTGATTAAATAATTTCAAACATTCTATGTTTAAATCATCAATAAGACTTGCGTTCAAAACGGCCATTTCATATGGAACAACCTGATATATGAGCCAAACTGAATTTCTAAAATATCCAAAACTTTAACAATTTCAAGTTTGCCCCTTCTTCAAAATTTTTCTGGTGACGCTGCAGCTCAATAGCTTTTTTGAAAATATTGAATACGTAATTTTTCTTTTCAATTCGAGAAAAACTTTTTGAGATTTTAACCAACCCTATCTTTTTGTTACATGCGATATATGTACGATTCAATTTTACATTTTAAGAATGAAACTTGAATGAGGTGCAATTTATCATGCTTAATTTAAAAACTTTCAGAATATAAAAAATCATATATGTTAACATATTTTTTGAGAAAATGCATACCACACATTTCTTTAATAACATGACCACCATTTTATTTTGTAATGAAATAGAAAACAAACACCTGTAAAATTTTCATTTTGATCAGATAAACTGCTAATTGACATCTTATTTTCAAATTCTTAAATTTTTTCATGAGCTTTTTAGAAATAATGAAAATCATAATTTTTTATTCATTATATTTTACATTTCTATACTATAAATATATAAACTGTTTTTTGGTAAATTTCAATTTTCTTGTTTTTATTTTATAGAAATGTCGATGGTTTTTCAATAAGTAGGTTTCAAAGATTACTTTTCGAAGTATATTCTCTAGTAGCTTCATTATAAATTATATTTCATAATAAAACCACTTTATTTGTTCAGCTTTTTAAAATTTTCAATCGCCGTCATTAATTAAACTTTAAAAATCAATTAGCAAGATATATTTCCATGCATCTAATGTGGTTATATAAATATGCTATAACGTTGCACAAATTAGTTATAAGTTCCAATTCAGAATATCGTTAGTAGAAGAAACTTAAAATTTGTACAATTTTATATGATCTTAATTAGTATTTTTACCTCATCTAATAAGCCTAAACAAATTTTAAAATAAAGTATAAACATATTAATTATCTTAAAATAAGATATTTTTAAATTTATTTTAGAGGTTTGACATGTTTTTCATAAATAATTTTTTTGTGCTATTGACCTCATTTTTCAGTTATCAGTAAAATTCCTATAATTGACTTCTAACTTTTTTGGATTATTAATGATCTGCTGAATGTTAATTCAGTATACATAATCCTGAAATATGTATTGCATTTGCATAGAAAGCATTAAATATCATAAAATTTAATACTTTGAAAGCCAGTGCTGTTTGTATAAAGAATGATTAAAAAAATAATAACAACAAAAAATCGAAACTTTTATTTTTTAAACAAAAGAATCATTTTTTTTGTTTTAATCATCTAACTTATTATATGAAAATTTATTATTGCGAAACTATTTTCTGAAAATTTCTCGATTAAACAACATAAAATCATCCTAAAATGCAACGTAAATTAAGATATTTGTTAATCCGGAAAAGAATTAATTAATTAATAAACATAAAATAAACTTTTAATATATTTTAGTTCCCCATCATACTATAGGTATGGGGAACTTAGGTAATCGTGAAAATTTTCGACCTCGGTTTTTTTACTTTTCTACACGTTTTCAGGTGTGAGGAATCCGAAAATGACAAAATTTGTATGGTGTCTGTCTGTAGGGTGTCTGTTAGTATGTTAGTCTGTTAGTCTGTTAGTGAGTTAGTGTGTTAGTCCGTTAGTTTGTTAGTCTGTGTACACGATATCTCAAGAACAAATTGTCGCAGAGAGGTCAGATCAGTTTTAAAATATTACTTTCGACATTGGCAAGAACCCTATTCATTTGCAACATTCGAATTTTAAAATTTCGTAAGTTATGAGAAATTTACGATTTTCTTAACATGGGAGTATAGGACAAAAATTCACTTAAAAGTGCATTAAATGGAAACTTTTTACTGTAAAAATGTCAGACCAGTTTTAAAATATCAGTTTTGATTCCGGAATGAATATCAGCAGCTATAAATATACTACTTTGAAAATTTCGCAAGTTATTGCAAATTTAAGAATTTCTTAACATGGCAGTATAGGGCAAAATTTCACATAAACGTCAATTTTGAGAGATAGTTTCATCGTAAAGATGTCAGACTACTTTTGAAATATTATTTAGGACAGTGGCATGACTATTAATGACTATGAATTTTCCAATATAAAAATTTCGTAAGTTATTTGAAATTTACGAATTTCTTAACATGGCAGAATAGAGCAAAATTTCACATAAACGTCAATCTTGAGGGATAGTTTCATCGTAAAGATGTCAAACAACTTTCGAAATATTACTTAGGATACTGGCATGAATATCATAGACTATGATTTTTCCAATTTAAAAAATTCGTAAGTTATTTGGAATTTACGATTTACTTAACATGTCAGAATAAGGCAAATTTGAGCATAAACTTCCATTTTGAGGATCGTAAATACATTAGACAACTTCAAAATTACATTTATGATATTTGTTTGAACATGATTGAATACAAATATTCTAAAAGGAAAATTTCGTAAATTATTCGTAATTTACGATTTTACCAACATAGCGAAATTGTAAATTTTTCATATAAATATGAATTTTGAGGATTATTGCATTGTAAATAGTAGCATGAAAACTAAACAACGGAATTGACCCTGATAAAATAAATTAATAGATTAGAATAAGATAAATATATCGAAGTGAACGGTGGATAGCCTATTAGGCGGGGATTTCATTCTGTCACTGTATCAAGCTTTGGTCAGATTCATTTCTTTTAACATGATTATAATATGTCTCGCACTAGAAATTTATGAGAACATAAATATGATGGGGAACTGAGCAGAGTCCACCTATGCCAACTAGTTTTCTCTCGTAAACGTGTATCAATATTTCTTTCTAACGACTCAAAGATATTTTTTTTAACAATTCTATAGACACTGTTTGAGAAGGAGTAGTAAAAATAGGGAATTCATATGACACACCTAATACGAAAACAGCTTAAAAACTAGAATAAATTAATTTTCATAGCTATTTATTTAAAATTATATAATAATTGTATGTAGCACTAAAAATGCGGACAGATGCAATGACCATCTTTCAGCTTTATATATATAAAAGATAGCTTCTCAAAGTACATTTTTTTACATTGCGCAGTTTGGTACTATTATAGTTACAGTCGGCAACAAAAGTATTAAGCGCTAGTAATAATTCCTACTATAAAGATGTGCACCTAATACTGTTTTGTTAAGTAAATATTTATCGAGTCATGATCTTCTGTTCATAAAAAAGTAAGTTGATGATAAAAATTAGCGACCAAACTAAAAATAAAAATATGAAAAATGTTGTTGTGTGCTTCAATATTTTTGCTGCCAACTGTACTAGTTATCAAGATATAGGCAAGCTTACTTATATCTTTCCTTTAAATTAGAAAATTGTTGCATAACAGCACATACTATATGCACCTAAACTCATTTTATATAGTTTTTCGTGATGACTCTCTAACATATCAAGTTGTTTGTAAGCTTTTTTACTGTAGAAGCAGAAATTTCTACTTTCTCTAAATGGAAAAATATCACAGCATAATAGTTCCACCTGTTGGACTATATATGTAAAATCCTAATCATCACCATTTTATTACAATGTCTAATTAGTTTTAAAAGTTTACAGAAACGGACTATGGTTTCATAAGTACGGCGTTTACAATATTTTGATAGTACACACATAGACAGACATTTTCTGAAAATGATCAAATCGTGAACAGGAGACCTCAAAACGTGCAAAGTCATCAAAACTGAAAATGGATAATTTTTAAGAATCCCTTACATTTTCGGTATATGAAAGAAAACCAGTTTCAAATTTTGCTTACATTTGTAAATTGAAATCCACAGACTACAATTTACAGGTTAAAAATACAAATACTACAACTATATTTTTAATAATTCATAACACTTTTTGTATAATTATTACCTTTCATTTTATATTTAGTTTAATGTTATTTAATAAAGACATTAAGTAATTTTTCCAAACCATGAAACACAAAATGGATTCCGTTTCACGCACAAATGCGTTTTATACTACAAATAATATTTTAGCGAACGTTTTAAGTAAAATAACTTTAATTGTTAAATACATTATTTAAATTTCAAATTGTTTGAATGGATTGAAACCAGTTTTATAAAGCTTTGAAGATAACACACAGACATTAGACAAGCAATTTTAAGGGCATTAACAAAATCCATTTCTTTATGGTATTACATTATTCTATCTATTAGAAACAGAATTCAGACATAATTGGATTTTACCGCTTTATTCAACAGAATTGATACATTTTCCAATTGTTATTACAAAAAGATCCATTTTAAATAATTGTGGTATAAATGTATATAAAAACTCGAAAATAAATGAGCATGCCATTTATGTTGGTTTCTGTTTATCTTCAGAAGATTTTTATATATGTAATGTTTTTTTTTTAATTCTTGAAATCATTAAAAGATGAATTATATAAATAAATAGTTTTTCAAATGTCAAATTTCAGATATTTTTTGTCGATATATTATTTTCTAAATCTTTTATCGTTTCGCAACCCATGAATAAATAATGATTTTTTCCAAAAGAAGTAATTGAAAACATTTTGAATATATAAATTTAATTTAAGTGAATCAAACAAATAACTATTTAAATATATATGAAAAGATAAAAAAAAATTCAGATTTTAAATTATCATTTTGAAAAATTTAGATTTTAAATTATTATAAATTAATATTAAGTGATATCTTAATAGTATCATTTCAAAATAAATCTTAATTTTAAGAACAACTTTATGGGAATTATATTTTAGAGCCCAGGTAATTAGTTTTCCAACAAAACACGTCATAGCGTAGGAATAAGATTTTGAGAACAAGTTTTAGAATAAAGATTATGCAATCATCATTTTTAGCCGCAAAACAATGCAGAATACTAAATCCCAGATGTCCGGGTCAACCAATGATAAAATATAGGAGGGAATTAGATCAGCTAATTATCCAATACGAGTAAGAATCCATATGTGGAGTTTGGCGTCGCCCCAAAATAAGCCGTACTTAAGACGGAGTACACGAAAAACGACGCCATTTTCATGCTACCTTTTGCTTAATTAATCCACGTTACTATAAGTAAATTTAAAGGCCCCAGGAGAGAAAATTGGCGTGGCCGAACTCGTCTACGGATGTTGTCGTCAGCGTTTTTGAACTGACCACTGTTAATAACATGTAGCATGCCAAAGTGTCTTCAATAAAACTACTGCATAAACTATTTTGGAGTATTCATTGAGTGAATAGTCTTGACACTCCTTAAATATAAAGTGACGGCAACTAATCAACTCCTTTATAGTAAATTCCTTATATATATATATATATATACATGCATGTAGGTTAATCAAATTTAAAATAATCTGGTGTCACACAACTTTCTCTTACCCTGCATTTCAATATCATAAAGATAATTTGCAGATTAATGGATGAGATAACAAATACTGTATAACTGCGTAGCTTGAAAAAAATTTATAATATTTTTAGTTGCAGTTTTATTTGAGAAACAATTCTGTTTGAGTGGAAGCGGATGCCGTTCCACTCAAACCTCTTTTCAAACATTGTACCTTGTGACATCGTCAAGGTTTTCTTCTTTTGTACTCGACTGCCAGTGTGAGGTTCGAGGTGCCTCTCTGTCTGCGAGATCATGAAAACGGACATTCTGTGCATCCTTTCACACTTTCAGATGCAAAGTCACCGCAATTTCACGCTCGACTTTGATAATGCCATCTTGCGCTCCCAGGCGAAGGTTGTACCCAGACATTTTGACGCCTAGCAAACACCAATGAACTATTAAACTAGGTGTGAACTTATGTATCTCATGTGACCAAAAACTTTCTGATTTGCTGTCATCTTGCGGGAAAATAGTCTCCCCCCCCCCCCCTTTGCATCTTAACAAAATTTTGGCGGATTTAAAAATCAAAAAAAACTCTAGAGACTTGGATTATGCACAGTGTAGAGAGAAGTCGTTCTCCTGAACATCTCTGTAATTTTTACACATGCTAGGAATCACATATATATGGGATGCATGTTTTTATGATTTTCCTGTACGAACAGGATGTTAAATGGAATGGTTATGTACTGTTTCTTCTTATTATTAAAACTTTGTTATGTTACTTAACAAGAGTATTTATTTTTTAGTTTCACTAAAATAATAAGATTGAATTTTGACAAAAGTTGCAATTCAAGTGATGTCATCTGAATCTGTAACTGAATCCATCACAACCTACATTTATAAACATTTCTAGGATATTTATACATTTTAATGTTTATTCCAAATTATTTAGGTAACTTTCACCCACAATATTCTTTATACTTACCAATTTTGATTAAACTGCTCAAGTGGCAACCTCATACAAACTTCAAAATGCAAATTGGAATTTCCGGCAATTATTTGTTTTTAAGCAATGCTGATAACATATATGCATACATACAGATCAACCTTTAAAAACGTGACTTTCTTATCCATAAAAACTCAAAAAGAGATGATATACAAAAATCATAGCTGAAAATTAATTTTCAAAAAATACTTTGTGTATAGGTATAAAAAATAAATTTTCACTGTCGAGCAATTTGTCGATATGGTAAAATGTAGAATAGCACCTCTCATAAATTACTCTCAATAGAAAATAATGCTTTCGCTTACTTTTGAGTACATCTGTATGTTGTCGACACTTTACATACACACCACACTGTGTACTTAAATTTAGTGCTATATGAAAGCGCCTATCAACCTGAAATGCATTTTGAGCAATTTCCAAGTATATCCCTAATAAAAGCAAATTCTTTAGGATAGCCATGTAAGCGATTGATCAATGATTTTCATTCCACGTTCTACACAATGTACGCTTTTAAAGATATGAAGAATATACACGTATTTTATTCTATTTAGTGCAGCCTATGGATGCTAAACTCAACCCACGAAAACTTTCGCGCATACATGTAATGTATTTTCTTGGATATCCTTGTAACCATTTGCTTCTTCTGAACAAAAATTTTTGTGTAGCATCCCTTTATAACATAAATTTACCGAGTTTCGTCTTCCTGCTGCCATTTGTTTTTGAGATATTACTGATAACAGATGCACACAGAGACCAACTACTAAAAGCATGATTTTTTTTTTTTTCATTCAAGGGACCACAAAATATTTAAATATAACAAAAATTCAATTTCGAATGTTTGACTCGAAAATAATACTTTCACTGCAATATATATGAATAAGAGAAAGAAAAAAAGAAAAAAAAAACATTAGAATTTACATTTTAGCTATCCCAAAAATGCCTAAATGATTTAAATTAGAAAAAAAAAAATGTAAATTAAAAAAAGGACCTATATGAAAAGGTTTAGATATAAGAAAATTCAGTAAGAAAAAAAAGAAAAGAAGCATATGCTGTAAAATCTAACATTAGATATTGAGCTCATTAAAACATTATAACATTGTAACGTGTTTTTAAAACAATTGCATTTTACCTTTGACCGTAATGCCCTTTTGATGGCCGATTATTTAATTTTTCAGCCTTCGTCGGCGAGTTCGAATCACATTTCAGATTTGTGTGTTCTTACGGCTGTATTCACCAATAACTTGAACTCCCGGTTGAACACGAAAACTTGAAAAGCATATAAAGTTAGGGTACAACTTTTCAGCAAAGTTGGATGTGTTGCTTATGCCATCTATCGGCATAGCTGATTTTCGATTTTTTACGGAAAATAACAAATCAAAGATTATATGAAACCTTCGTCGCTAGAAGGCAGAAGGAGCCAGTTATTTTTTTTTTTTTTTTTTTTTTTTAGAAAGCTGCACCCTGTCTTTAGACGCTTTTCAAGTTTTTGCATTGAACGGGGAGTTGAAGGGAATGGTGAATACGGTTAGTGATTCTGAACGCACCATATATGAGAGTTAATAAATATGGAGTACCATTTCTATATTTAACTCCTCGAACAAACTGAAGTACTATGGATCATTATGGATTCGACTACAAAAGTTGTTAATGTGTTTTGATGGTTTTGTGTTACAAATAGTTTACATGCAAAATTTTTAGTTAGAAAAGAAAAGGGTATTACATGTAGACTATGTCAGTAATACGGAATAATTATAAAAGGAATGTACAATATTCATTTTTACTTCCATTACCCGATTACTGTAGGAAATGGAAGTGTTGTATTCGGTCCAAAAATTCGATATCGAGTTTTCATCTTATTTTTACGTTTTAAGGTTTCCTGAGTCCAAAAAAGTAGTTTTTTGGCAATTGGTTAGTGTGTGTGTATGTATGTATGTTGGAAATCTTCTGGCTATCATATCTCTGAAACTAATAAAGATAGAACTACGGAACTTCAAAATTTAGATAGGTCTGGTGTACAGATGAATTTTCGAAATTTTGGTGAAAATTGGAAAACCAGAAGTGGGACATCGGAATCCGGAAGTAGGACCGTAAGTCCAGATCTCGAAAACAGCTCTAGCGATTTTCTTCAAAGTTGCTATATAAACACTCTATTAGATGTCCTTTCGAATGATATGGTTGGTTAGTTCAGGAAAATTGGTACGCGTCCAGTATAAATAGCTTAGTTTCAGGTCTCGAAATTGCGTTTCTTTAAAAAAGGCTGTTTGAATTTTTTTCGAACTCGCCATATTAGCTCCCTATTAAACATCCTTTTTTTTAATGAAAGTATTGTTTTCCGGTCAATAATTGAGTATGTCAGGTTTTGGTAAAGTTGGTATCTCAAAAACGGCTCAAACAATTTTCTTAAAAATTGTCACATAAACCCATTTTAAAAATCCTTTCTCATGTATTACGTGGTTATTACAGGAAAATTAATAGTTTTCCTGATTAGGTAGTTCAGTTTTAGGTCTCGGAAATTAGTATTTAAAAAAAAAAAAAAACCTCTACTATTTTTTTTTTCTTATTTTTTAGCTCGCTATATAAACTTTGTTTTATATGTCTTTACACGTGTATCAAGTTAATTTTAGGTTTTTACTTCGTTAGATCAAATTTTATGTCTTCTGATCACATTATCTCCAAAAAATGCGTATCATACGTATGATAGTAGTAATGGAAGTCATGTGGTTGTTTCACACAGACTTTTTATTTATTTATTTATTTATTTATTTATTTATTTTGTAAGGGTAATATTAAATAGTATTTTTACAGAAAATCATGAAAATGATAAAGTAAAGTTTCTATTTTGAAATCATTATTGAAAATAAATAATATTGAAAAAATTGTCAACATTCAAGATTTACAGAAATCGGAAATAACATGAAATAGTTCGTGTTCCATATTACCCGAATCGCCATTTTGGAAAATAAATCAACCTCAACCAACTGTTCGAGGAAATAAGTTCATGGTAATCAAACTACTAACTAACTCATTCTACGGGCAGCAATTTACAAAAAAAATCTTTACAATGTCTACAAACCCCTTAAGATTCACAAAAATATTTATAGACTTTCATAAAATTTTGCTTCTAAGTTATAAGGAACTCTAAATCCTCTCATAATACTGATCATTTTCATTTGTATGCTAATTTTTCATTCTTTAACCACGAAATATTTTTTAATCCCAAATCGCTTTCTTTAGCTATTTATTTATGATCCTAGCTATTCTTCAAACAAATTAAGGCTTACAAAAAATATCCGTAGACTCTTTTATCTTTTACATTGTAGTTGCAATTAAATCGTAATTTATTGATAATTATACCAATTTATTGGTATTTTCCCTTTCTGTATACTAGTCATTCATTCTTTAAACGAAGAATAATTTCTATTTCTAAAATGTTTCTCTGCAAGTTTTCTTAATATATAGCTTCAAAACTGAGAATTCATTATTTAAAATGTAGATTAATGTTAATAAATATACCTTTGTGAACCACCTGTTTCGTTCTCGCCATACTTTATTTTCTTTGTATATAACAACTGCAAATTTTCCCAAAATCTGTCTAGGCATTTTATGAATTGCATATATATTATAAAATTACCAAATTTTTACATATTTACATAGCAATGAAAGGTTTCTAATTTTAGAGAAATGCGTTTATAACAAAAGGTTTAACAACTTGTCAAATGAAAATAATTGTACATGCAGGCTATTATTTAAACAGATTCCTTAAAAAGGAATAAATAATTCCCTACTGCAGATGTCAAAATTGCAAATTTCAAATAACAATGCATTTTAGCATGTAATCTCATACTCTCTTTTGCTATGTATATTCGAATAAACAGTAGGAGCTATATTTTCTGTGTACAACTAACTTAGATTAACTAATATAATTTTGAATACAACCCTATACTAATTAGTTTAATTTGAATCAAGACTGCACAATTAAATATTTTTTAGCTTTAAAATCTTGTTTAATTAGATTCCACAAAATACATCTCTTGTTTTATATGTATATATATAATAGCAGGCTACGCCCGCTTCGCTGGTTACTATATTTAAATGATTTTTTAATAGAATTGAATTACTATTTATTTTTTATATTGCATTATAAATAAAAATTAGAAAAAAAAATTACCTTCATTGAAATCGCCCTAAACCTTGCTTCGGGTACCTGCTGCCTACGGCAGGTCTTTTTCCGCCCGCACTTCATCAGGTCCAAGTTACCACTGCCAGTAGTAAGGTCTATTCCGGGTACTTCAGATTGGGTATTTATCGGCGAAAGGTAGATTTGCTATTATTTAGGAACTACGATTTCAAAGATGACTGTATCTCAGTATCTAAAATATATTATTCAGTTTCATTATTCAGTAGCAAAATTTCATTATTCGCGTGAAAATATATTTCTTTTTTTGTCGAAAAGAATGAACTGGAAAACTTTTTAGGCAACAATTAAATTTAAAACTAATATTTAAATGGTTAATTTTCAAGCTATTATAAGGAAATTATTTTCATATTTTAATTAATTAAAAAAAAATCAAAAATCCAACAAATATAAAAAGAATCTCGAATGTTGTTTCTCGAATGCTTTTTTAAATATTTTGATTAGTTAAAATATTTCATCTCTTGTGAAAGTGAAGTATCTATATATTTCTTTAAAGTTTACTTATTGATGACACGTTGATTTTTTTATAGATATATTGCTTCAAGAATAAATATTTATTTTATGATTTTTAGGGCTCCAGTGTTTTTTTTTTTTTTTTTTTTTTTCACTTAAATTTTTATTTTGTGCGTTTAAGTAACTAAAAGAAAGCTTTTAAAAAATTTAATCAGAATTTCTTAGGATACTGTGTAGACAATGAAATGTTTTCTTTTACAATTGACATCTTATCTATTTATTATCAGCAATAAAAGCAACACATCCGCCACCGAGTAACGAACCCATGACCGTCGCATTAACAACTTGACGCTTTAACTGACAGAGCCATTCACCAACAGAATACATGCTTCATATTTACTTTCAAATGGAAAGGACCTTGTGTTTTTAGCGTGACACGGAAACACTATGGCAAAATCCAATTTCAATGAAACAAAAACTTCTAATTAAACGAAACTAATCAAAAATTCGAAAATCGGGCTTCCAGATAAATCAGACGACGTCATTACGAACCTCCGTGAAATTTGTGTAGCACTACGATCTGCCATTTTCCTAAAATGCTCCGGACACACATACACAATGACATGCACACACACACACACACACACATCTTATTTTATTATATGTATAGACTATGTAAAAATGTTTCTTTTAGTAAGCTGAATACAATGATTCTAAACACTATTTTTTATTTGATTTTGCTTTCTTTTATTGTTTTCCCGTATAGCGCTAATAAATAAGAATTCTGATAAAATTACGAGATATATAGCAGAGTTAGCAACTTTTATAATTTAATCCAGAGCATTTTCAACTTCGCCTTTATTTAATACGAATTTATTTTTAAAATAGTTTTCTATAACATATAAATACGTTAAAATAAGAACAAAAAATTCACTTAAGAAAATGGTATAAAAAAAACGTTACTAATAACGTTAAAGAATAAATTATAACGGTTGGCAACTGTGTATATAGGTCTAAAACTCTAAAACATTGATTAAATAGTACATTTTGTCCCTGTATTTAAACTATTCTCAGTAATTAATACTTAATCATCATTTCATTACTTAAAAATAATTATACAAAGGGCATAGATTTTATATATTCTATTTGACAACTTGTAACTATATGATAATTGAGTATCATTATCGCATAGTATTAGATATAACAACTTAGTAGGTATTTTATAGTGTATCAGAACAGCATATACGGAATACCTCTATAAATTTTCGGCTGTTTTTACATTCTTTTACCCTTCAATGCCACTGATGAGGGTACGCTTAACACTACCAAATCTGCAGATTGCTTATTTAATAATTTTACCTTTGCTTTTGAAACGCTGTGTAAATTGTTATATTTCTATTCAACATCAAGTCTGGTCAAATAAAAGAGCTAATAAATTATTAGAAATGTCAAAAAATCCATAAAAGAGATATGTATTAGCATATTTATTTTTCTTTAAAACCAAAAATTATCCTTGATATATAATTTTTAACATGGAGAAAAGGTATAATGAATAATTATGTATATTTAGAAAATTAATTTTTATACAAAAGCAATAAATTTATTATATATATATATGTGTGTGTGTATATATATAAATATATATACATATATATATTATGAATATTAATCGTTCATTAAAAACCTATTGAAGATGTTACAAGGATATTAACATTTTATTACATAGGAATAAATGTAATAAAATATCAAAGAATAAATATATAAAGATGCAATTTTCAATTGCACATTCCTCAAATAAACATTTTTTTTTTAATTTTATTAAAATTTATTATAAAAATAGAAATCCCTTAAAGTTTTTCTCTGAATATATGTAATACTTTCTGGAACATAGAAGTTACATGAGTATAACAAAAAATATTTAAAGAAAGATATTCTCGGGTAGATCCCAAGACATTATTATACATTATTCAGTGTCTCTAGTTACAAGCTATGACCACGAAGCTGCAAAACTTTAAAACAGAAATACTCCTAGTTGAGTATATGTCAGATTCTTACATTTTCTTTCCTTTTATATATATATATATATATATATAACTAAAGTATAAGGAAGATTTTTATGTTGCATTTCTTCAGCTATTTAAAACATGAAACAAACTTAAAAGTATTTTAAAATGGAAATATTAAGTAAATTAAAATCCGCTTACAGATATAGTTTTTTTTTTTTTTTTTTTTTTTTTTTTTAATGGAACACAATAAAAATAAAATTACATTTTCTTTATTATAAAGATGACTTTTTTTCCGAGTGCGTAGCACTTTTTAGAAATTTTGATTTAAAATAAATAAAATTATTTATTTATTTATATTTATTTATTTATTTATTTATTGCATAAGACAATACGTATACACATATAATTTGTCTTTTCATTTTCAACTTCAGAAAAAATAATAAATAAAACAAAAATAAATGAACTATATGTTCGGTCAGTAATTTACTTGATAAATAAAGTGCAATTAAACGAGTACGAAGTTGATACTGTATTAAAGCGCCAACTGTATTAAAGCGCGTTGCCACACTGCAATCATACCAATATTTCTTTATGGTGAGAAACATATAAATTTCAGAAAAATCAGACCAAATAAAAACTATTTTTCTGTTTTCCTTCGGTATCAAGTAAAATTTATATAAGGAAAACTATAAGGAAATGAAGAAACAATTTACTCAATTACTTTTTTCTCGAAACTTTTTCAGTTAAACAGAAAAGGAAAGTTGATACATAAATATTTATTCAAAGACTCTATTAATATTTTGTGAGTGTATGTTAATGAACACGATAGCGTATAAACACAGCATTTGACACCTTTTAAGTTGAACATTTATGTTACAAATCACTATCGCACGATTTGTAAAAATTTAAAAGTAACAGTGTATGATTTGAATTGTTTTACAGGAAAACATATTGTTTTGCATTACAGCCTATGGTGATAAATTATTTGATATTAAATGAGTTTTTGCATTTTTTATTGATTTGAAACAGAAGAAAATGGATATGTGTTAAATTGTTTTTGTAAAATACTTTCATTATAGGAAGATTATAGTTCCTTTACAGAGGTATGTAAAATAATTTACATGCATTACAGCACATAGTATCTAATTGCATGAATGTCATTAAATTATTGAAAAAACTTATGAATGATTTTAATTTCAGCTACAGCATGCTCATTACAGGTAAATGTGTGCTGACCACATATTTCTGCGCCCATTTACAAGAACATTAAAAAAAAATAAGATGCATCACGGTCCATCGTGGAAACTCTTTGACTTGTCGAGAATTAATCAAACACTCCATCATGAATTTCTTTTACAGTTATTTACTGAATAGTTCATTAATTCAAATTTTTTAAAAGACTGCAAACTACTAAGTGGTCATAAAAGCAAATGGAGCAACTCCGGTTTTTTACTTTCTCTTACCCATAAGGTAGAGAAAGTATTGTTTTTGGGTCAAATTTCCGAACGCGTGATTTTGTTATATTTGCACGTTTTGAGGTCCCCTGAATACGAAAATCATGTTTTCAGCAAATGGTCTGTGTGTATGTCTGTGTGTGTGTATGTCTGTGTGTCTGTATGTCTGTGTGTCTGTATGTCTGTGTGTCTGTATGTCTGTGTGTATGTGTGTCTGTGTGTCTGTGTGTGTGTCTGTCTGTTATCAGCATATCTCAAAAACAAATTATGGCAGAAAGTTCAAACTTGATATTCTGAATGTGTATCATATAGGGATGCTACAGTAAGCTTTTCGTTAAGATCAAGCAAATGGTTCGTGTACAGGGACAATCAAGAGAATTCTAATACATTACGTCTATGGGGGAAATTGCAGGTAAGTATAGTTTAACGTCTATAGACTGCACTAAACCAAATGGATCGAATATATATTTTTGTAATAGAGATAGTTAACTGGGAAAATTTTGTTTTGTGTATGTAGGAGCCTCGTTCCCCCTCCCCCCCCCCCCACCGAGGGGAGTAAATTTTCATGATGGGTATCTTTCAAAAGAGCTCGCCAATTTAAAACGGATGGATGAACCATCGATCTGCGATAATTTAAAACAAAGTTCTCGATTTTTTTTTATTTTTAACGAAAAAAAAAAAACTTAGAAAAAAATCGTACATTTTTTTTTTTTTTTTTTTTTTAATTTTGAGAATAAAATGTAGCTTTTTTGGGGGGGATATTTGGTGTTATACTACTTCTCTATTATGGAAATCGTCTGCCTTATCATAAAGGATAATTTTTTTAAATAATAATTTTAAAAAATTATTTTTTAAAAAGAGAATTATTTTTTAATATTAATTAAATTCTATATAAATGTTATTCTATATAAATATCCGAATTAAATTCTATATAAATGTAGGTGCATTAATGAAACGGGGGGTTGAGGTGGGCGGTAGCCCCCCCTCACACAGAACTAATTATCATCTAAAACTCTTCAGAAGCCTAATATGAATTGTTTAACATAGGTTTACATAACAATACTCGTTATCTTATCTATTAATCTGCAACCTGTATTTATAGTATTAAATTTCAAGTTAAGAGAAAGTCGTGTGAGTGACACACCAGATTATTTTATTTTATGTTACATATGAGCTGTTTGTTTATTATTCTTGTGTTCACAAATATTCAAAAGGTTACAAAGCTTAATGATTTACATAGACAGCGCCGGACTCGTAGTTGGAAGGTTGCGAGTTCGGTACTTGGGCAGGCCAAAGACCGCCGTGTACACAAATGGTGGCTGGTGCACGTAAAATCTGTCGTGTCCGCAATGTCCTCCACGTTCCCATCAAAATTATACCTCTGGGGTGAACAAAGTGGGAGAACCATCCCTTCCGTGGAGGATCAAAATTGTGATGGCATGTCTTCGAACCACCTCTAGAGGGGAATCCCAGATCGTCGCCAATTGCCCATTGCGCAGCACTAATGTGACGTAAAAAAAACCAACCCGACTTACATAAATAAGTTCAGAAATAGCGATATATTACCTAAAATGTTATGAATAAAAATGAATTTCTTTAAGTTAAGTACTTTCAGTGATGTGTTACTGAAATATTACACTTCAGAGCGTCATTTCGACATATGCAAATCGATATAGATCCATACTGAATAACAAACTGCTGTTGAACTTTGAAACTTATACACGCAATTTTGCATACCTGGAAAGTAGTGCTTATAAATGTAATAGATAATATTGAAAATAGATAACGCTACTATAAAATTATGAAACTTTTTATAGTACAGATTGCTTAATACAACAGTAAAAGTGTTTGTACAAATTAATTTTCATTTCAAAGCATAGTGTAACCACGTTTCCTAAAACTAGCAGTGAGGAACAGTCCAAAAGCTTGGAGGGATGCCAAATTGGACGACAGCTTGGGATTTGTAAAACATCCAGTAATTAGGAGCTCTCTCTCATCGCTTATTTTCTCTGAATCAGATGACTTTCTCCCCTATTTTAACACTGGACTCGTTGAATCAGCGCTTGCACAGAGGCTTCCATTGTCTCAAGAAATGTGGTTGAAGAAAACGAAAAAATATACATAATAGTATATATATATATATATAATAAAGATGATCTATTAAGCATAGTAGAAGCCAAGCAACAGATAGAAGATCACTGAAACACCAATGACCAATAAGATAAAAAAAAAAAAAAAAAATTATAAATCATCAGTGGATGAAATACACTAATGTAATGAAACCAGATCTATTAATTAACAGTCTGCAAAACAAACGAATCAATAAAGTAAAACAACAAATCTTAACTTAAAACCATAAACTTATCAAAATTAATGAAAAAACAACCCAAGAAACACAAGATAGGAAGAAGGAGGCAGGCGGCAAGACTTGTGACTTGCCTGTGGGGTTACACTAGTTTTATGCCGGCAACACTCCCCCAGCCTGCCACAACCAGAACAGGAACCATATGGATTTAAAAATGCATATTTCAAAGCAGATGAACAACAATGAAACCACGAAGCCACAATGAAATTCACCGATTGATCACATTGTGTTTAACAGTATAATTAGAACATTAAATATAGTTGACAACTCAAAAAGGAAAAAACTGAAATTTTAACGGAAAATGAAAGTTTGCATAGTAATACAAAGCAAATGCAATAAGCCTTCTACTTTTTTTTTTTTTTTTTTTTTTTTAATTTAATTTCACAAACCCACCCAACCATCCAGCCTTACAACACCACCCCACCTCCGTAATCAAACATCTGCCCACCCAATCGCCACCTTTTTTATTGTCTTTTATTATTTTATATTTTTTTTGTTGATATACACAAGAGTGTACACAGCTTTTTTTTTTTTTTTTTTTTTTTTGTACTGACAGAGACATGGTTAAGGATATAAAATAGAAAATACAAAGTTTTTAGGAAAACCCATTTTAGCAGTGGCTGTGATCAGTTTATTAATATTCTTGTTTTTAAACTTTGCAGAGCATAAATTATTAATTCGAAATAAATGGTTAATGATGATGTTTCTAAATACCGAAAGATGCAGACATGAATTAAAATTTTAATTTATTAATTATATATATATATATATATATATATATATATATATATATGCATATATGTACATACATATATATGTACATATATATATATATATATATGCATATATGTACATACATATATATGTACATATATATATATATATGGTAACTTTCTTATGGTAAGGTTCCTCGACGATGAATTTGTTTCTGGTGGATTTTAAAAATCTTTTTAATTAAATTTTCCATTTCTTCATATGATTACATTTTTCTTCCTCTGAAATATAAGTGACTTTATTATTTTCATGTAAGTTAGTAAGCATTTTTTCTATTTTATTTTTTACCTTCCATTTAATTTCGTTATAAATTTATCTTGCTTTCATGTTCCAATTATATTTTTTGGTTTAGGTGAATTGGGTAGGTGCAATTTGTTGGGCTATATGCTTGCAAATATACAGATATCTACCAGTTATTTGAATACATTATTCAGTCACTGCCCCTGAAAAAGTACTGTTTTAATGTACAATCGGTAACAAAAGTGTCAGAACACTAGCAAAAATTCCTATGTAAAAAAAAGTACGCTTAATACAGTTTTGCTAAATAAATCCTTGTCGAATCCTATTCTTAGATTGACTAAGAACAGGATTCGACAAGGATTTATTTAACAAAACAGTATTAAGTGTACTTTTTTATACATAGAAATTTTTGCTAGTGTTCGAACACTTTTGTTACCGACTGTATGCTTTCATTCTTTTATTTTGTTAGTATTTTTTATTGAAATTTTTATGTTTTCGTGTGGTTGCCATGGTTCAGTTATTTTCAGGGAATCGTCTGCGTCTTGCATTCCGTCGTACTGTTGAACCAACCGTTCAAGTTTAATAGAATCGTCAAGATTCTGGTGTATTGTCGAACTATCCTGGTTAAAAGTTGTTTCAAATGAATAGCCATATTTCTAGTATAAATTAACTTGATTTATAAAATTAACTAAATGCGTTAAAAATAGTAATCTAAATACAAGTGTGCCAATCTTGTTTAATAAACTGAATATATCTTCCGACTAGGGGGAGAATGTACTACCTTTGAAATAGTCAACCCTGATTAAATTAAAATTTAGATATTATCGCGCATAGACCCTCACACTCATTTTTCAAAATGTTATAGTTACAGAAGCTCAGTATTTTTTTGTATCCGTGGAAAGATTTAAGAGCTGTTCCCGCCTCGAGACGTAGGCTCGGGAACAGACGGGGAGAATGCAACGCACTAAATTCAAACTCGGCAAAATATCTTGGCAAAATTTCTTGGCAAAATATCTAATGATATTTTGCAATCCATAAAGTGAAATGAAAACATTTTAATTTCTGAAGTCAGTCAGAAGTTAATCGGTTCTTGCTAAATTATGTAGCTGTTTTCGTGTTAAGTTCCGGTAGCCATGGGCCACAGACAGTGTCCTGTATGAAGTTATAGTTGTGTTATGTAACCTACATTCAACTGTTCTGTTTACTGCGCGTGATGTATATATTTAAATAAGTACTCGTATATATGTATGTAGTATAGTGAATTGGTATTAAAGTGTTTGTATCTAGCCAGGTGTAATTATTTCGTCTGACTGGGTCCTGGTTCCTTAAAAATTTGTTTATGCTTTGTATATTTTTCTGAACTCCAATATCTGTGTTTCAAACAAAAGTAAATGCGATTTTTTATAGTTGTATAAACACTGAATATTTGTCAATAACATGACACATATATGAAAAAGAAGAATTTTTTTAGTACTTTTCTTTTTCTTTTGTGAATCTTAGATTCATAAGTAATCATTTATTAAAAAATTAGGAATTCTAGAAAAATATGCACACTTAAGGTTTAAACAACATTCAATAGCCGATAAATCATAAAGAATTATCTGAATTATAGACAAAAATTAAAATATATTTTAATGAGTTGATTAACACTGAAAACAATTCCTAGAAAGCAATTGTTCTATAAGCCATTAAAAGTAAAAAGAACATAATGTTATTAAATCTAAATCCTCAATTGTAAATTGTCTTAACAGTAGGGGGCTGTGGACTTTCAAAAAGACAAAACTGAATTAAAAGTTTACTATCTCATCTTTACTAAATAATTAAGCTTCGTAACAGTATTAATGTGTAGCAAAAAGAGTTTTTAGTTCTCATCATCCTATGCTTAGTTATTGTGCTTTTAGTGTGTATATTTTTGTTTTTTTTAAGACATTTTTTAAAATTAATTTTTACATCACTACGTCAAGTTTTAAATGTTCCATGCATCTTGTTTATTAATATTATTATTATTATTTTCATAAAACTTCACGTAACGATTTTCTATATACAAAACTTAGTTACAATTTCCGTTTTTTTTTTTTTTTTTTAACTTTCAAACAATGAAAAAAAAAATTAACGAAATCTTTTCGATAAAGAAAAAAAATTATCGCATAAAAATATAAATAATAAATGTAAATAGAATATGCTAACTAACATGTGTTAAAATTATCTAAAACTATCTGTATAAAAAAAAAAAAAACTGTGTGTTTAACACAGAAATTTAAAAATAAAATGTTGAATTGCTTATGAATATTTGCGTTAACTTAAACATAACCTAAAAAAAAAAAAAAAAAAAAAAAAGAAAAGAAAAGAAAAAGAAAAACATGCTTCAGCAGAAACGAGTGGTTTGTCACCAAATTTCGTATACTAAATTCTTTTAACTCGATTTATAAAATGCACTTTAAAAAAAAGAAAAAGTTAAAAATGTTCAATAGGTTGCGTTATGCAAACGGTGACTATAATAGGAGAAATTATTTATGCAAAATGCGTAAACAATTTGAACATATACTTACTGACTTTTTTTTTCATTCCACTTGTTTATTTTGCTATTTTTCCGCATAAATTGACATATCCCCACAAACAAAATTTATATCGGCTAACATTGAAACAACAGTGGGGATTTTTGCTGGCCAATGGTTATAAATGGCCATTGGCTAGATTAGTGGCCCAATCTTTGGCAAATCATTGACCCATATGCAGTATTTTACTTTGGCAATACATTTTGGTATTTATTTTTCGCCCGTTTTATACTTTCTGGCAAATAATCATCATCCTCGATGATATTTTAATGCGTGCAATGAAATTATCGATTTTCTTTGAAGTTACGCAATGGTTAAAAACTAGCCGTTAAATGGAAGTTTAACACATCAATTATTGTTGGACTCATAGCGTTATTCATTACGGTGGGCCAATCATAGCTACCACAACAAACAAAATAACATTGGAGGGGCATAAGAAAACACGTTGGGCCAAATGCAACTAACCTAACTAAACCGCATGGGCCATTAGCTACTGACGGGCCAATAACTCATATGTGTAGGGATGGAATCGGCGCTTGCGCCGCACCACCAACCGGCCCAGGCTCTCTAGGGAGCCTATACGGTCCGATGAATTGAAACCTCGAACGCTACGACAGCAATATACCTGCCGCACGACAGCAAGTGCTGATCCAGGCAAGGTCGGCAGTCAGAAATACGAGGCCCTTGTTGTCACCTTCGGACCTACCTGAATAAGTCAATATCGGGACTCGGGCCCTCGATCCTGGCAGAACTTCGTTTTGGTGGCCAGAAGGGCACGTATACCTTCTGAGGACGACACAAGGCCATCCAAAATGCCACGCTCCCAACGCCGTTCACCACACTAACGATTAGCACATTTATGCCAACTAGGAGGATCTGCAGACGCTTACCTTTTTTAACTAAACCAGTAGCTTAACTGCCGCACAACAGGCTCTACTCAGGACACCTGGACTGACCCTGTTTGCCCGGACTCTAATGCCTCAAAGGGCACCGAGTCGTTACAACCAGAGGTTTCCGAGCCGTCCGGTCATGCACCACCATTCAAATATTTGACAGACCTGCTCACATCACTGAGGAACCAACACAAACGGCAGCTCCAGTAGGAGCCGCCTAGAAGACCATATCCTGCAACGAAGTCAGCGTGCAAGGAGCAACCTCAAAAGTGTGCCACAATGATCTATATTTCTCTATACATATATCTTTATATATTCATATTTGTAGGGATAGTGAACTTGTTTCAATTTTCTTTTTCTTTTTTTTTAATTCTATAGTCGTATTTCATAATTTGTTCTCATATCAAATTTGGCGACAGCCAGCTTAATCGTTTTAGCTGCAAATTGCTATGTAAAGTTAAAATTTAACTATAATAATCCGTAATCATCATTTAAGATATTCATATTATGTGATGAAATAAAATGATCACAACAACTGTTAGAAAAAAAATTTAAATTTGTAATTTTTTTTTTTTTTAGCTTTCACAAAAGTGATGATGAAATATTGTATTTTATACATTATTTCAAATCTCAAAAAATTATTTTTGTACAGTTGATTTTTGAATAGTATGTTTCATTTATGAATAAAGAATTAATAAAATTCATTAATCAAGCAGTTGAGGTTAACTCTGTTTGAAATTCGAAAATATAATGTTTTTATTTCTAGATTAGATAATTCGGAGAAAGGCGCAAGTTTGTTCCTAATGCTTTTCTGTGTCAACAGATGGCAATACTGATTCGCTTGTGTGAGGAACCTTGTCCCTGTATGCTCGTGAATTTATCTTAATTTGTCTGCTTTAATCAGTATTATTTTGGATCTCGTGAGCATTTAACCTAGTTTGTAAAGCTCTTATAATATTCTGTTGCTCAAATTTAAAGTTTGTGGAGTTTGCGCTCCTGCAAACTCCATCTTAACTTAAATACTTAGATTACTAAGAGAACACAAGACTTTAAATAACAATAACTAAAGTTTATTTGAGCAGATTAATGGGAGGGCGGCCTGGTAAATTTATATAGCTCAGCCAGCGTTTTACTTAATCAAAATATATGAATCAACAAATTAAGTAGATAACTTTAAATATCTCACCCCAGCAGATAGTCGAAAGGTGTAGAGACGGTCACACTCGTACTCCAACTACGGCTTCACTATGGGACAGAGGATTCCCTTCTATCCCAGCTTGAACTTCCGAAAACTAGTAGACACTCGCCAACACTCAACACTACTTGCTTCACACAACTAAATCTCCTCTACTCCACTTTCGATATTCACCAAAATAAGAATCAGCACACTCGCTATAATATCCTCCAACAACCACTATACGATCCTCCAACATCCTCACTATCTACTAAAACCATCTCTATTTTTATACTTTTTCCTACACCCTCCTTTCACTACATTTCAATCCGTACTTATAAAAATCACTTCTTATTTAACTAATATTCAAAATCTAAGTCTTTTAATGCAGCACCCTGCCGACACAAAACTATCTCGACTTCAACCGTCACCGAGCCACTGGCGACGGAGTGATTTTAACCGTCCCCACTTCCTACTTTGCTGGATCCAGCTTAATTGAAACAACTGTGGTGACGTTCTAACGTCTCAACCTCACAGTCCCCCTCCTAGAAAAAAATTTAGTCGGGAAAATCCCCAACGGGTTTGATCGATTAAATTTAAATAGCTTCATTCCCTCTCTAACTATTTCAAATCTCTGAAGTGTGAGTGCAGCCGTCACTTAAATTTTAACTGGGTGAGAAAAACTTAAAAATTTGTTAAGTCCCTGAGCGGAAAACTCGGGGACGCAAAAAATTAATTTAAAATTTTAAATAAAAGGCGTTCGTTTACCCCGAGAAACTCCGGGACTGACTGAGCTAAAACCAGGCTTACAGTAGGATTAACAAACGTCTTCCTGTTAGGCCAGGAAGGCAATATATTAAATTCAACTTGATCTTGGCTTTACAATGTAAGTCGCTTGTAACAAAATGCGACATTTAAAGTTTGCTATAACACAAGAGTAAGTGTCTTTAAAATAAAAAGAGAAAAAAAATGATAAAGTCTTTATTAATATGAGTTGACTGGCTGGACTGGTATCTGGAGCTCTACGTCTGCAAGGTAGATGAGTAAACCAAGAATAGGCTGAACTTTCTTCGCACTAGAGCAGACGTCAGAATCCACAGGCTGTCCATAAGCAGGAAAAAAGAACTTTTTGACGTCAAATTAAGATCTTTCACTTTAGATAAAAAGAGTTAACATCAGATTAAGAGAATAGTCCATCAGAGTGTCTGAAATGGGAAAAACTTTTACAGTATGCATAGTAAAAAAAGTGACAATTCATCTCTAGAAGAAGCTGAGACATGTTCGTCTCTATTAACATAATAGATAGGTTACATACAGAAATGTTTCTCCCTCCTTAGCTAAAGCATAAGCGGAAAAAACTGAGTAGTTAGTCTTTTTAATGTTATATAGTTAAACACGACTTTTATGCGTATAGCTAAAAAAAAACATTTTACCCCCTCTAAAAGTACATACAGATAAACTTTTAGACAAATATTCAAAAAAATTACAAATACAAATATGCAGTTTATAAATACATCATTTATAAAAATACAAGAGAAAAGGGGGGGGGGGGGGAAATTTACAAAGGGGCCAAAAAAACAGTTTATATTACCAGCTTTCTGCAGGAGATGGCTACAAGGTAAAAGACTTAATACATACATAAAATAGATATTTAAGAGAGAACAAAAATGTTGACATTGAAGCAGAACATTAATTTTGATTTGAAAGTTCATGGCTAAGTTAAATTTTGTATTTTTAGTTTGGGAAAGTCCATAACTTTCGTAAGAGTTCTTAAAATATAAAGTCCCAAAAAGGCTTCAAGGTACGTCGAACATTTTGTACAGCTCTGACAGAAATGCACTTGTAATAGAGAAAAATAAAATAGAGAACGGTATCACCTGATGTGAATTTGCAGCTGTAACTTCAGCAAGGTCAGAGGTCTTGGTGAATGTGCTCGTCAACTAGGCCACAGGGTTGCAGGCTTTCAGACCGGGGTCTAGGGCTATCCCAATAGGCTTGTACAAAGGCTTGCTCGGCAGGTGATTCATATGGCTGAGCCTGTTGTCGGAGTCTGGCTTGACGCCGAGTATTAAATCGGTGGTGTGAAGAGAACTCGTCTTTGCCGATCGAGTCAGGAGCTGCTAGGAATTTTTCCATTTGCCGTCCGCTAGCTGATGAAGAGGGTGGAGGTCTTTTTCGAACCCTTGCTTTTCTCTTAGGTCGGAACGAGTCGGTGTGCACTGAATCTGGAACTGCTAGTACAGGAGGAGCGCTAAGTATCGTTTTTAACTTATCAAATGCTTCTTGTGCTTCATTTGACCAGTGAAATTTAACTCTTTTCCTTTTGAGTTTAAAAAGGGGCTCGCATATGTGAGCAAAATTAGGTATAAATTCCCCATACCAAGCACACATGCCTAGAAATCTCGAAACTTGTTTGGAAGTTGTAGGAGGGGGCATGTTTAAAACTGGCTGAACTTTTTCATTATCTACAGAAATACCAGCAGGCGTTATTTTGACGCCTAGGTACTTAATTTCCTGTCGTGCAAAATGGCACTTAGAGGAATTTAAAGTTAATCCTGCATTTTGCAGTAGAGTAAAAACAGTTTTTAAATGATCTAAATGCTCATTGTAAGATGAGGACGTGATTATTATATCATCGAGATAAACATGTACAAATTTATTCAAAACAGGTTTGAGAATAGTTTCCATGGCTTTTTGGAATGTCGCTACAGCCCCTGAACATCCGAAAGGCATTCGTTTAAAACCGAACGTGCCGTTTTTAGTTATAAACGCTGTTTTTGATATATCAGCGGGTATAATTGCAATTTGAAAGTAACCCGATGTCAGATCGAGAGTAGACATAAAATTTGTCGTTGTTATATGTGCTAACAAATCATCAATTATAGGCAAGGGATACTGAGGATATTGTGTAATAGAATTTAGCCTACGATAATCGATTGCAAATCTCCATGCCTCAGGGTCAGTCATAGGTTTACCATTTTTCTTACGACATAAAACAACAGGAGACGCATAAGGAGAAGTTACAGGCATAATAATATCATTTTGCAACATTTTATCAATATGCCAATTTATAATATCTTGTTTGGCTTGATCATAACGATAAGGCTTACTAAAGACTGGTTTATTAGTTCCAGTGTCAATTTCATGGCAAACAACATGGGTTAAGCCAGGTGTATCAGAAAATAACTGTTTAAACTGATTAAGAAAATTAACAAAATCAATTTTTTCAATATGACTGAGGGCACTTTCCTCTAAATTAACAATTAACTCTGTCGGCTCGACAGGTTTAGAATTTGACTTAGAATCATCAATATGTAAAGATTTATTGGCAAAATTAAGTTCAACATTATTTGCTTTCATAAAATCTAACCCTATAATGCAGGGATGCTGAAGATTGTCGATGACGTAAAAAGGCCAATTAACACTTAAATTGTGAATTTTAACATTCAGGCTGACTTCGCCTCTATTAACACAGGACTTGCCTTGAGCCGTTGTAATATTTAAATTTGTCCGCTTTAAAGGTTTAAAGTCAAAATACTTTTTATAAGTTTCATATGCTAGAAAGGAGCGTTCAGCACCAGTGTCCCAATAAGTAGGTATGAAAGTATCATGAATTATTGCATTCAAATTAGGTAGGTCCACCGGACTGATACAAATTGTGTCTAAACATATGGAGGTGGTTGAGTTATTCAGTGGCTGTTGACCCTCCTCACAAGAGCCACTTACTCGTTTAACTGACGACTCTGGTTATCACGAGAGTTACGAAAATTTCTGTTATTTCTATCAGCTCGAGAAAAGTTTTGAGACTGATTTTGATTAGAACGATCGTTCCGAGAATTTTGAAAGTTATTACGCCTTGGCTGCGGCGATTGGCGTTCTTGTTGATAGCGATTGAAATTTTGAGGGGGGTGAAATTTTCACGCCTAGAATTTTGCATATTTCCATTACCCCGTTGGCGATTAAAGGTGCTTTCCGCCCTTGGAGGATGTCGTTCTTGATATTTAGCTAAGGTTTGGAACAGACTGTCGTAAGAGGTGACAGGTTTCAGATCAAGGTAATCTTGAATAGGAATAGTCAAAAGAGGGGTTATGATTTCCATTGCAGCGGCAAAAGATAAAACTAAATCCAGCTGCTTTATAATGTCGAATTTACGTAATAAAAATGTTGTAGGTTTGTCATAAAACGACATTTTTGTCGTATAAAGTTCTTGACGGAGTTTGGTTTTATCCACAATAGAAGAGAATGAATTTTTAATTTTGAGCTTCAAATCCTCATACGTAGGATTTTGGCCTAGAGTTCTAGAGGCAATGGTTTCATACCAGATTTTAGCATCTCCTTTTAAGGAGTATTTTAATAAATTAAATTTATCATCCTCGTCCATTTTACATATATCAAAATACTCTTCAAGATCTTCAAAAAATTTAAGTACATTGTTTGAGCCAGTAAAATAAACCCGAGCGGGGGGGATGTCGAACGGAGTTGGGCGCCACTGTGGAGTTTGCGCTCCTGCAAACTCCATCTTAACTTAAATACTTAGATTACTAAGAGAACACAACACTTTAAATAACAATAACTAAAGTTTATTTGAGCAGATTAATGGGAGGGCGGCCTGGTAAATTTATATAGCTCAGCCAGCGTTTTACTTAATCAAAATATATGAATCAACAAATTAAGTAGATAACTTTAAATATCTCACCCCAGCAGATAGTCGAAAGGTGTAGAGACGGTCACACTCGTACTCCAACTACGGCTTCACTATGGGACAGAGGATTTCCTTCTATCCCAGCTTGAACTTCCGAAAACTAGTAGACACTCCCCAACACTCAACACTACTTGCTTCACACAACTAAATCTCCTCTACTCCACTTTCGATATTCACCAAAATAAGAATCAGCACACTCGCTATAATATCTTCCAACAACCACTATACGATCCTCCAACATCCTCACTACCTACTAAAACCATCTCTATTTTTATACTTTTTCCTACACCCTCCTTTCACTACATTTCAATCCGTACTTTTAAAAATCACTTCTAATTTAACTAATATTCAAAATCTAAGTCTTTTAATGCAGCACCCTGCCGACACAAAACTATCTCGACTTCAACCGTCACCGAGCCACTGGCGACGGAGTGATTTTAACCGTCCCCACTTCCTACTTTGCTGGATCCAGCTTAATTGAAACAACTGTGGTGACGTTCTAACGTCTCAACCTCACAAGTTCATAAACGGACGTTTTATTTTAACTAAGATATTAGCAATATAAGTGAGTTCTGCATTCTATTATACAACGAGGAAAGTATAAGAGATCATACTTTGCAGCAATACGAAAGTAAGCTTGTGTGGCATCATCCTCATACTTGGGATTACTCAAGGTGTTTCTTTATTATTATTATTATTATTATTATTATTAACTCCTGGTACTTAGCTCTGAAAAATATCTGCTAACACTGGAATTTTTCAGAGACTATATTTTTAAATTAAAACCCTTTTAGCTTTATTTATTTATTTATTTATTTTATTTTCTTCTGAAAAGATATGTTTTACACACTTTCATTGAAGATAAGCATTAGTTGCACTCGAGTGCAGGTATTCCTTCTGGTAAACCCAACATGGCTCAGAAATGAATTAAATAAACTTTAAATTTTATATATATTTTTTTCTTTTTTGTATATATATATACATATATATATATACTAGCTGACCCGTCCGGCTTCGCACTGATGAACAAATTTTAGTTAAAGATGGATTGATATGTAAAAAATCAAGAAATATATCAGTTTATATGTTATAGTCAGGCAATATTATTAACTGGAAAGTCAAAATATAATTTTACAATTATTTTTTTTAATTAGTTGTTAAATGTTGGCAATTTTTACTTAATGCTATTTATTTATTTATTTATTTATTTCATAAAAAAAAAAAAACATTTCTTTACTCATGAATAAAAAATATTGAAAAATAAACCTATGACATGAAAATGTTTTTGATAAAATTGACGTCATAATAGCTTTAATTTTTATTTATTTTTTCATTTCGCAAATATATTTAATTTTTTCCATAATTGATTATTATTTTAATAATGTATATTAAAGGAGAAATCAATAATATGAAACAATATTCGTACAATATATACTATTACAGAATCTGGTGTGAAACAACCACACGACTTCCATTACTCACTATTACACGTAATATATACAATTTTTTGGAGATATTACTTGCATATTTTGAGATTTTCGAGTAAGAGAAACTTGATACACGTATAAAGACACATACAACAGAGTTTGCATAGCGAGTTAAAAAATAAGGGGAAAAAAATAGATAGCTATTTTTTTAAACATGAATTTCCGAGATCTAAAACTGAACTACCTAATCAGGATGACCGTTAATATTCCTGTAATAAGCACGTAATACTTGAGAAAGGTTATCTAAATTGGATTAAAGAAAAAATTTTCAAGAATACGTTAGAGCCGTTTTTGAGATACCAACTTTTACCAAAACTTAACATACTCAATTATTGACCTAAAAACAATAATTACATACAAAAGGATATTTAATAGGAAGTTAACAAGGCGAGTTTGAAAAACATCCGTACAGGCGTTTTTAAAGGAACGCACTTGCGAAGTCTGAAATTGAGCTGTTTATAGAGGACGCCTATCAATTTTCCTGAACTAAGCAACTTTTCAATCGAAAGGGCATCTAATATATTATTTATATAGCAACTTTGAAGAAAATCATTAGAGGTGTTTTTGAATATGGGTTTAGGGTCCCATTTCTGGTTTTCGATGACCCAATTCCGGTTTTTCAATTTTCACGAAAATTTGGAAAATTTATCTGTACACCAGACCTGAATCCCTTGTGAAGTTTAGTAGTTCTATTTTTATTAGTTTTGGAGATATGACAGCCAGAAGATTACACACACACGTGCACATATACACACACACTGACCAATTGCCAAAACCTATATAATACTTCCACTACCTACGGTAGTAGGGTAATTGAAGTAAACACATACATCTCGTATTTACTACGATAATATACAGATTTTCGTATTACGTTTTCGATCGCCAAATACAAAAATCGCCAATGACGATAGATATCAAATCTAAGCTTTGTTTTCAATTAAAATATTGAAAATTTTAATTAAAAATTTATTTTACCAAAATTTGTTATAGCTTCTAGCACTTAGAGAGAGACAGTGTAACTTTTGATTATTGAAAGAAAAAAAAAAAAAAAAAAAAGCAATCGGTTTTTTAGTTCTAGCGATCGTTCTCTACATATGCATATAAACCTTTCTTTTTTTTTTTTATATCAGTATAGCTATAGAGCATAGGTATATTAAATAGGTTTCCAGTCAACATAATGTAACTCAAATAATTAAATGCTATTTACATTTCAGTAATGGCTGTATGCGCTATGTATATTGAGCTACTTGCCATAACTGTTAGTTGCTAAAAATAGTCGCCAAATAAATTTAAACATCTCAATACGCAAGCGAAGTATGACATCACTGACCGCCCGTGGATGCAAGAAAAAGATTTTCCATGTTAATCGCTCATTGGATTTTTTTTTTTTTTATTAAAATTCTAGAAGAATTATTTCCCGATTGTAATCCTCATATTTGGGTATAGATATGTATTAGTTATTGTATGCATGCGTTAGATTGAGTTATTTTGCTGTCAAATTGACAAAATTTTAATTTTAAATTTCAAAACTGTCACCCTTGGCGTTTTTTGTATTTGGCGATCAAAAACATAATACGAAAATATACATGCCAGATGTATATTTTCGTAATATGTATTGTACGAAATATTGTTTCATATTATTCGTTACACTCTTAATGTAAGTTTTTAAAATAACCATGATTTTTGAAAGGAATTAAATTATATTCGCCAGATAATTTGGCGATATTTTTTTTTTCTGCCAAGGATGACGGATATCAAATCTATTCCGCTGCAACATATTAGTATATTATATCAGATACTTTATTTAGACATTTGAAAACAAATTTGACTTCAAATTATGATAGAATATTTATCCTTTCCCTTTTAATTACTTTATTAGTTGGATGTTTATTGTGTAAATATCATCCTTTGAAATGAAATGTTTATGTTTTCAATCGAATATGGAAATTTGCCATTTTTTTTTCTAGAGTTTTGAAATTTAAAATTCCAATTTTATCAATTTTACAACAAAAACAATTTAATCTAACGGATGCACATGATAACTAATACATATCTATATCCAAATATGGGGATTAAAATGGGGAAATAATTTTCCTCGATCTTTATTATTTTTTTACAAAAAATCCAGTTCACTTTTTATATTATTGTTCGCGTGAAAATATATTTTATTATATGTCTAAAAATAAATTAATTCGTAAATCTTTTTGGCAACAATTATAAATTAAAATAAATAATATTATAAAATAGAATTTCTTATTTTATTTTATTTTATTTTATTTATTTATTTTTAAATTCCAATTTCGTTTACACACATCAGTTTAAACCACGGAGTAATAAAAACTCCGTGGTTTAAATATTGATGCTTAGATATTATATCATATCATATCAAATTAAATTATTAGAAAAATAAACACTTTTAATTCTATAATGACGTCAGATTTAACGTGTAAGTTTAACAATTAAAAAAGCTTTATATGAATTTCAATTTAATGCACGTGCAAATATATTTCTTTTCTTTTCACGTCAAGATATTTTTAAAACGAAATGAATATGTAAATGTTTCTTTTATGTTGGCAGCAGCTAATTTTTTTAATATTTCATTATTTCCATTTCTATTACGGCTTCTATGGGGATTTTAATTAAAATGCTCAGATTTTAAACTAAAATTTATTTTATCAAAATTAAATATAGCGTATAACAATATGGCATACTGTAGCTTTCGGTCAGTGAAAGAAGTTTTTAAATCGGTTCAGTAGTTTCAGAGATTACCCTCCACAAACAAACAATTTTTTGCGCTTTATATAATGATATAGATATACCTTATATTATAGTGTAAAATATAAACGGAATTAATAATTATAATTATAATCTTTTTAATAAGTATTATTCTAATATTATTATTTAAGCAATCTTTCAAGACTTCAGTTTAGATTTCTTCTGAATAAAATTTGGTGCAAATCAATCACAGCAGGAAATGGATCGTCTGGGTTTTCAGCTACTAGGATTTATCCCTATTACCCACTAGGATTTATTTCTATTACCCCAGATCATGAGTTTACTATCTCTCATTGTTCCAGAATGATAAAGCTGTTGTTTCTACAAGTGACGCTTGTGATAACACGCCTACACCAGCAAATGCTTCCACCAGCAGAGCTAGAGGCAGAGAACTGTCACCAGCAATTTTCTCCACCACAGAAAACGAGATGTCTAGAGGCAATCAAATCTATTCCTCAGGTCACAAAACCTAAACCATACAGGCGTAGGAAACAAACAGTAGTGGTGTTAACAGCATCAGAAAAGAGAAAAAATATGCGGGAAAAGGTCAGAGTAAATCGGAAAAAGGAAAAATAAATTAAAAGAAACCGGAAAAAAGAAGAAAAACAGACTTGTAAACTCGTGTTCCTCAATTGAAGAAATTCCTCCGAATACCAGTGGTGATAGTTTTGATGAGGATAATGATGATGATTTTTGTCCAGTATGCAAAGGTTACTTTTACGCTAAAAAAAGTCTCAAATCTGATTGGATTCAGTGCATTAAATGCAAGAAATGGTTGCATGAAGATTGCAATGGTGATCATTTGCACTGAATGTAATGTTGTGCAGGCTAACATTCAAACTTGTACTCTTATAAGTTTTAGAAAAAAATAAATAAATAAATAATAAATCAGTGTAGATATTTGTTTATTTCTCCATAGTCATTATTAATTCACAGGTAATCTTCCAATGTTTGCCTTATTTATTTTATTTACTTTGGTGTTGCACCTTACCTCATAATTGGTGGCATCTTCACTGTATATAGGGACAACATGCCACAATTACACAAGCTTATTTAATATTAAATTTGTCAATCGTGTAAATACTTGGAAAGAAATTAATAATCGTACACATAACCAGCTGAATATTAAAGAGCATGGGGCATTTATTTATTTATTTATTTTATTTTTATTTTTTCATTATTTTATCATTTTAATTTTGGTTGTATTAAGCAAAATATCCTATTACATGGCGTCTTCCTCGGAATTACCTTATTCAAAAAAATAAATAAATAAATCAAATGAAATAAAAACTTCAAATGAAATCTTTTTTTTTTCTTTTTTCCGATTTACAAGAATATTTGCTTTAAAAATTTACTTATCAGAATTTCTTCCACTGCAATAATTCTTAAATTACGTTTTTCTTATATGAATAAAAGAAATAGTGGTCATTTTTTTTCATAAAGTTTCGTTTTGTAGTTCTGAAGTGCATCAAAGCATTCAAGTAGAATTTTTATGAGTGTATAGGATATTTACAGAGAAGATAAAATATTTTTATTGAAATAAAAACTCTTTTAGAAATAAGAATATTAGATGATGTAACTTTACAAAGCCAAATACGTCTTTGAAACATTTCTTTCATTAAAAATTTCTATTCTGAAACATATCCCAAATATTATTTTTCTAAAAGTCTAAATAACAATAAATCTTTAAATTATGCTATCTTGGTTTCACCCGTCTGACCAAGTGATTTCTTTTAACACTTCAAATTTAGGAATAGGTTTCACTATCATCGATAACGCTTTTCAAAGCGACAACAGCGATATTTCTAAAATAAACACAAAAAATTTCGCAAATATTCTAAAGACATTTGTGCAGGACTGTAATTTTCTTTTTAAGGGAAAAGTGGGGGAAATCTAAACTATTTAATGCCTAATTCATTGAATCATTATTTCCTGTTTCCTGATCGCACCGTTCCGGATGTCAGAGTGTCGTGCTCATAATCGGAAAATTCTTGGTTCGATAGTTGAACCAGCAAATAACCATTATAATATTCATTGTACTGCAAACTAATAAGGGCACGGTTAACAAAACTATTAATGCAGCTTTTTATACTTTCGTTAACCATGCCTTTAATAGTTGTTCTAATTCTGTTTTACTAAATTCCGAATGTGAAAGCAATTATAATAACAGAGGTTATAACCCTTCCATTATAGATAAAGCTATTAAAAAATTGCAGCTTTCTGGTACTTCGTCTTATAAATCTGTTTCTTCTAATATCAGTATTGTTTTATCCTACACTCAAGTTTGTGAAAATTGCAACACCATGGAAGAATGTGAATATCAGAATGATATTTATTGGGCGCATACATTATAGTAAGAAGAATAATTTATTAAAATTCCATGAAATTTGGAGTAATATGTACTGAGAAAACAGTGCATAAAGCAGCGACCTCTGTGAGTAATAACAGCACTTATCTGCCTAGGCATTGAATCAAACAGCGATTGGATGACATGTACGGGTACAGTACTTCATGAAGCTTCAACACGATGCCACAATTTATTGATCGTAGTTACTGGTGAGTGGCGGTGGTGTGTGGGGGGGGGCGTCACTTTTCAACGATTAAACAGTCATTTTTTCATTGGTACTAGATCAGAAGAACGCGCTGGCCAGAGTTACAGTCGAACATATTTTGCATCAAGGGAGGTTCGGATAATACGGACAACATGTGGTCGTGCACTATCCTGCTTAAATATTGCGCTTCGCAGGCCTTGAATATAGGGCCGAGCGACTTGCCTTAACTCATCAGAAATTTAATGGCTGGTATTCAGAATGGTCGAAATGAAAACAAGAGGTGATCGAGACGTGTATCCGATGTTACTACATACCATCACTCCAGATGTTGACCCAGTATGCGGCTACCAAAATTTTGATTACCCTCAAAACTGCATCACTGATATGGTGTGCCTTTAATGTGTGAAACGACGAACCTGGTCGCAGAAATGCGGGAAATCGCCTTTCAGATAAATCACAATCCTGTTTACAGCATCAAGATTGCCTTATCCGTATTTTACGGCATCGTGAATAATGCACATTGCCAGCTGGGATGCGACATCGTCGCACTGTTCATCACCTACAGTGATGGTATGGGGTCCAGTTGGGTACACGTCTCGATTACTTCTTGTTCGCATTACCGTCACTCTGAACAGCAGCCATTAAATTTCTGGTGAGTTAAAGTCCGCCCCTCTGTCCTATATTCAAGGTCTGCGGAGTGAAATGTTTAAGCAGATAATTCACGACAACAGCAAGGACCTTCCTTGATACAGAATGTGTTCAACCGTTGCTCCGGCCAGCGCGTTCTCCTGATATCGCACCAATGAAAATGACTGTTTAATCTTTGAAAATCGAGTGGACCGCCACCAAATCCACAGTATCTTGATTTTCTCTACAGTTTTCACAACTAACGTTTCGCAATCTTCTATTGGTTAATCTCTCACATTCCGCTGAATTCTATTGCTTAATAAACAGTTGTTTATTACTTAAATTTTATCCTTAGAAAACAACAAAGTAAATATCCCTGCAAATGTATAGATCAAAGGCAATTAAGGGGTAAAACGAAAATACAAAAGATTCCTTTGTGAAATAATGTAACGTTTTAGAGGAACGCTTGTAAGTGGGCAAGATGGATTTGAGAGGCACTGTAGCGTCTTGAAGGTTTTGGTAGCGGGTAAAGACTTTGTACAAATGAAAGCAATCCTTATTACGAATTCAAATTTAATGAAGGATATGTACATATTTACATGTTGAATTTAGCTATTATTTTTGATGGAATGGCTAATAAACAAAACATCTTAGGAATCAGTTTGCTCCCTCCGTTTACATCAAAAACCCGTCTCTCTCTCTCTCTCTCTCTCTCTCTCTCTTATGTGATCCAAAATGTCACCCCTCGCCCGCTCCAGAGATGGGATGGGGGTGAGTGGGTGGAAAGGGCACTCCCTTCAAATTCCATGGAGTTGGAGTGAGATTCGTTACAGCACGAATCTACAATTTATGTATATTTAACATTGTAAAACGCTTTGAAATAAACATTCAAGGTTTTTTTTTTTTTTTTTTTTTTTTTTTATCATGTTTTAATCAGTTCTTAATCAGTTTTTTAATATACATTTATATATTTATACTAAAAAAAATGAAGTACCCTTACTTTAGATGTTTCAATAAAAAAAAAATATATATATATGCATTTTGCATGAAATTTGACCTTCAAAATTAAAATTACACATGATCAAATAATAAATATCAGATCGCATATTAATTCCCTCTATGCGCATTTCTTACTATGAAAGTCTTATGTGCTAATTAAATAAAGATTGAAGAACTCATTAAAATATTTCTAGTTTCTATATTTCACATAAATTAATTTAAAAGAAACTTAAAATATTAAATTTTATCAACCTAATTACGTTCATCGATTTTTTAATTTTGCTGTACAGAATGAATAAAAATGTTAGATTATACATATTAATTTTTTCTTTGAGCCCTCAACGTATTCTTCATTATAATTTCTACTTGAATCGTTTATTAAAAAACTGCTGCTAGCAATTTAAACAAACCATTTTTAAAACCTTTTGTTGGACAATAAAAATTCAATTATTTTACTTTTTTTTCTACCGCATTGTGGTTTAATTAGTGAAAAAAGTCGTTTGTAAAATAATCGTTTTCACAGTTTTTTCTTTTAAGTTATTATACAATACATGACATTTATTTGTGTGTTATTTTTTATTTATCTAAGAAAAAATGTACAAAGATTGATTATTCTCCCCTTGAGGTTAATTGCTCAGTCATTGTTTGGAAAAACGTTTGCAATAATTGAAATTTGAAAATAAAATGCCTAAAAATAATGCAAAATTTTAAAAAATAATAAAAGTAATAGTTTCAGTCACAATTGTTTTTATTTATTCACTTAGTTATTTTATTTGTATAGTATTATTAACAATTGTTGTTGTTGTTAATGAATATTTATCATGCTTAGTATACGATTAAAAAAAAAAAAAAAATGATGCATTCAAAACTCCAAAAATAATCAAGGACTTTCAATGTATTTCAACTAAAAAAAAAGTAAAATTTCAACTATACCAGAATCTTACTGATACCAGTAATGCTGTTTTGTGGAACAAACTGAATATACATTAAAATATCTTATATTATCTTCTTATCTCTAGCATATTATGTACCAAAATTATGTTTCCTTTCTTCTAATTCCTGTAATCATTACTTTTTTAATATTTAAACTGTATGAAAGATTTGTGAAATTAAATGCTATTTTTTCTATAGTTATTAATGACGGTTTTTTACTTACAATACATTACTTTAAATATTCCCGCTTTTAAATAACTTCATCGCAAAACAAAACCACTTTTAAGTTTTGAAAAGAAGCATATAAATCTGATATAGAAGAAAAAGGCAAAAAGAAAATAAGTTTAAGTACATCGCAAAAACAAACGGAAGGCTTCCGAATTGAAATAAGTGGAAAAATAAGAAGATACTCAAATTAGCAATTAACATTTTAGTTATTTGGCTCATGTGAATTATTGTCGCACTAGAACTATGCATTATAGGGGCAGTATGTGTGTCATCTCTAAATGTGGTCTAAAGTAATGCCATCAGAATTTTGTTTCGTCAAAGAGGGTGTTGAGTGGAGTTGAGTGATTTTTACGTCGCACTAATGCTACGTTCTGGACAATTGGGACGATACAGAACTGACCCCTAAGAATGGTCCGGAGATATGCCCTCGCAGCGATCGTCCTCCACAGGACTACCCCCAATGTGACGCTCAGATTTTTCGAAGCGGTAATCGCTCCCCCATTTTGGTGCCTTCAACGATCTACGCACGAAGTCGAATCTTAATGATATAACACATATTAAATAGTTCCAAACTTCGTTTTAATCTTGTTTCTTTCATTAACTAATTGAAAGATTCCTAACCCAACCTGTTTGATATTCGGTAATTTACTATTAAGAAACTTTAACAAACTAGTCTACTGTGAAGTCTAAAAATATAGGAACATAGTTACAAAAAATAAATAATTTGAACTAACACTTTAATATTTTCCCATATTTTGACACCAAATTTCACATTACTTTTTTAAGATTTTTCTCAATAAATTGCTTTTACTGAAAAAGCAAAACTGTTCTTTATTATTATTATTATTATATATATAACCCATAATGCATCACGACAAAGCGATGAAACCAAGAAAATAATAAATAAAAAAAATTATTAAAAATTTAAAGTACAGCCATAACCTCTTAAAATTATACATAAAAAAATTCAGGTTTTATTTAAAATGGTTATAAAAATAAATTCACATTAAACGCTACATTTTTCAGCATTCTTTTAGATACAACTTAAAAGTGTAAAGACTTTCCACTGCTATGATTATTTTACATGTAAAGGTGTAAAAAATGCATTAGAGAAAGTTAAATACATGCTAACATATAATTTTAAAATTTAAACAGTAAGGAAAATCACAATAAATATTTATATAAACTGGGAAGCAGAAAATTACCCAGAATCTACACATTATGTGAGAAGATAGATATTTAAGTGGTAATCAAAAAAAAAAAAAAACTTAACATTATACAAATAGATATTGCGCAAAAACAGTTGGTATCTAAGTACATAACGAAGTAATATATGTACAGATTAAGTATCCGGAAAAAGCGTTTGATAATAAACAATTAGTGAAATGGCAAACAAATTGAAAGCTTCTATTTTTGCAACAAGTAATGCTTAACAATTACTTTTTACTATGAGTTTTCAAAATGGCGGTCATCGTCTTTGACGCAAGCTGCGATCTTCTTCGGAAGTGAGGTGACGGTGCGGCACTAGTAGTTTGGATCTAAATCCTCCCATATTTTGTTCAGGGCTTTCTTGAGTCTATCAAATGTATGATTTTCTGTGTTCGCAAAGAACCTACACATTGAAACATCCCTTGGATACAAATCAGAGCTGTTAGGAGAACACAGATTTTTGGTTAGATACCTTTTCACTTTGACATCGATTAAAGCACACGTTTATTTGGCTCCATGGGCCAGAGTACAAACTTGGTGAAAGATTTTAGCCGGGCGATCTTGCTTCCATGGAAGTACAGCTTTCTCTAAAAAAAACTTTTTGATAAACTTTTCTATTATTTTTTGCGTTTTCGTTGGGGAAAAAAACAGTTGAGTCTTTCCATTGTTGCTAATCTCAGTTTAAATCATCAAAGATTTCAGAAACAAAAACCTTGTTGCATCTTTTCGTTTGCTGGTGTTCTTGAGAGCTAGATCCAAAAGTTTACGATGATTTTGAGAGTTTTTAGCGACTTAAACAGTAAAAATTTTCTTATCGGA
This sequence comes from Salticus scenicus, assembly GCA_963930645.1. Lineage (NCBI taxonomy): Eukaryota > Metazoa > Arthropoda > Arachnida > Araneae > Salticidae > Salticus > Salticus scenicus. The sequence goes on from OZ005656.1 coordinate 78,520,920, forward strand.
TCTTAGATGCGCCGCACTTTGAAAAAAATCACGAAACTTTTTCATTTATCAAATAGATTTTACTTTCCCTGATTGCTCAAAAACTGCCTGTTGAGTAAATGCAAATTAATTTAATAAATAATATTTAAAGATAAAAGCATTAAAACAACAAAAAGCGGTTATAATGAAGTAGGTAGTCCATAAAAGCTCCTCAAATTTTTTTTCCGGATACTTAATAGCTACCCTGTATATTTCCAAATACCACAGACTATTTATATGTTATAATAACGTGGTCTAAGAAGTTGCCATTCTAATATAAAGTTTCTTATTTGAAAGATAATTTTTTAAAATAAATATAATTCAAAATAAATTTTCAAAATAAATGTGTTTATTTTCGATCGTCATAATAAATATATACACATGTATGAATTTCAAAAAATATCGTTTGGAATATCTAGGAATTCAGCATAATTTCCTTATTTAGGTTGAATTTTAATTTAATTAAATCTTTTTTACATCCACTTCAAAGTATTTTCGAAACTTCCATCAATAAATAAATAAATAAAAATCTTATTCTTGAAACCAGACAATATTAATTCACCTATCTATATAAACTGCCGCATCCGACTTCTTTTTTTTTTTTTTTTGCTTAGAATTCTCACAGGTACCCAGCGAATCCGTAGGTTATCCAACGGTAGCGGCCATTATGTGTTTTTATTATTATTATTATTATTATTATTATTGTTGGTGGTGATGGGGTTGGGGGTGGTAATGTTAGCTTAACAAAGTGTGATATAAGAGGTAGTTCAACAATAATTTGTTCATATCACTCCAGGAAAGGACATAAAATATTTATATTTCCTAAGATCCAATGAGAAGCAGAACATAGCTGTGGTAAATGCGAGAAAGCTGGCACCTTCCGAGGCAAAAAGATGGTAGCTGATATGTCAGCCTGTATTATTATGGGTGCTCTAGACAGTTTCAAATTCCGTTTTTGTTTGAAGGAAATGGTATCCCTGCTCCTGATCGATGATCAAATAACTAAATATTCTCAGTTTTTTTTTTTTTTTTTTTTTTTTTTTTTTTTTTTCAATAATTGTGGAAAATTAATAAGCATTGCTTCTCCGAAACTAAATACACTATTGTCACTATTATACACTTAAAATATGCATGTGTATGTGTAATAAAATCTACATGTGTATGGGTATTAAAATCTGCATGTGTATATTTGACGACTAATGTTCTAGTTTCCTCATTAGCCTTTGGACCGTTTTGGTCATAGTGCGTTTAAGATGGAGGAGGCGCTGATGTGTCAATTGACCAATAGCATTTGAGGCGATTGGCCTAACGAATGTTACTTTTTTTTTACATAAGAAAATTATCAATATTGCTACATCATAAAAGTATATTTATATTAATACTTGTTAATATCATTTATTTTCAGTTTCAATTTAGCTATACATACGATTACAACAGATTTTTTCAGATTGGCATATGTTAACTATTATTTATTTATTTTTATTTATTTTTTATTTTTACTTTTTTTTTTTTTTTTAACATAATCAACGTATTTTTTCCAAAATGTGATAAGTCTGACCAAAAGTATTTCATAAGCTTTATAAATAAAAGGTGATGGAACAAGAAATAAAGTGTTATGATAAAATATTTACATAACAGTATTTTAATACATTATGTAAAATAACAATTTAAAAAAATGAAGTTTGGATTATTAATAATTTATTATTTATTATTATTAAACCATTCCTTTCTAAGAAACGGCTTGATAGTTTAATCATATGAAAACAATCATACAATTAGATAAAAATGTTATGATTTTTTACACGAATATTTTTCTTTTAAATTTTCTTAAATATAGTATATTTTTTGCTAAAAACTGGAAAATAATATATATATATATATATATATATATATATATAGTTAATGAATTATATTCATTACAAGCCTAATTCATTTAAACAAAATTTAATTTAAAAAACCGAATTAGTCTGATTTCAATTAATTCTATTTTATTCATATTGTACTTTTTTTTTATATATATAAGTAAAAATCCGTATTTTATTATTATTATTATTATTATTATTATTATTAAATAAAAGCTTCAGACGGTATATAACAGAAAAAATGAAAAAAAAAAAACAGTTAATTTAATCTCTTTCAACATAGATATATTTACTGAAGCATTTAAACGATCTTATTTTGCTAATAAATTTAAAAAGAAAATATCTTTGACTACATGTTAATTTTATATAAAAAAAATATATTAAATCTATTCTAGATTATATTGATCGATATGATGCAAAATATCTTTATGTAAAATTCTTTTTGAAGTATTTAAAATAATCTGTTTTGTTCTGCATAGAAATTTTAAAAGAAAGTATTATTTTTAAAAAGATGAGCTTCTTTATAATAAAATTATTGTTAACAATGGATTTTTATAATTTAACAAGATGTACTTTTTCATTTTATAGTAGTTTCGTGTATGTAAACATGAATTTTGGAAAAAACATGCACTGAATTTTATAAATATTTTTTAAGAATTCGTAAATATTATTATTTTTATATAATTTTATTCAAAGGAGCTTATTCAGGTTATAAAAAGTTAATTTTATGCATTTCTTGCTTATTTTCGCATTAAAATAACTCATTTCCCTTTAAAAATTCTTTAAAAAGCTTCACCAGTGCAGGTAATGGCTTTAGCAACGAATATATCTCTCCCTGGCGACTTTTTTGGTTACTTTCATGAAAGAATCGTTATTATCGATATATCGATTATTTAAGCTCTAACTCGATTATTACGGAAGTTACTGGAAAATTCTGAATTAATGAGAGGCTATAAAAGGAGTCCCGCTCTGACCATTGAGATCATTTCCACGCAAAGCAGCTTAATGTTAAGAGCTCTGATTTACCCTCTGATTACAGCCACTGCTGTGTGTTAATGCTATGCTACAGTTTATGCTGTGATTTTTATGTTGTCAGCTGTTATTTAAGCTGTATTTTCTGGTGAAACTGCAGTTGATACTTGTTTGACTGACAAATAACCTTCTGAAAAATTCTGTAAATAAACTTTTAAGACTCTGCAAGATTGGACTTTCATTAACAGACAGTTCTTGAACCCAGATTACGCAAGAATGTTTAAGTATATAAGTTAAATAAACCCTAACGTTATTGCATGGTAAATAGTTTGGTTCAATACTTAAGGTCAAAGAATTTTTTTATAATCCCTCATGCTCAATGGAATAAATTTTTAATGCTAGAACAAAATGTATTTAGGGGAGAGGGGGCACCTTTGAACAGTTTTTTGGAAAATCAACATATTTTTTTTATTTAGATGATAATTATTAATTTTAATTGTTGCACAAGAAAAAGTAGGAATTTCTTCATCATGTGAGCTAAAAATTAAAAAAAAAATTTAAAAAAATTAAATATGTTATAAGACTTTAAAAATTGTTAATATTTCTGTTCAAACCTGCCCCATGTAGGGGTACCTTTGAACAAGCTAGGGGCACCTTTGAACAAACATTAACAAAGAGAAATTATACAGAGTTTTTATCAAATGCCGAATATTTTTAAGGATTATAAAATAATAAGAATAAAATTAAACATATACATTTACTGAAATTACTAAATTTTTATTATTTAACCAAATTTATATCCATTAAAATTGACATCAAAACTCATTGCTGAAACAGCGTGTAGGGTACCTCCAGTAAAGTTTGGTTGAGGCAGTTTTTTTACAATATCGTTGAAATCCACCAAACTGATATCTGGTGCTTCCGGAAAATAAAATTTATCATTTTCTTTTTTACAGAGAAACTTAACATTAAACTCTGTTTTATCCTGTAATTGTAATTCAATCTGACCAACATAGTGAAGAATAGTTTTTTTGTAGCAAATTTTACTAAAATAAAATCATTCACATTCAAATCTTCTAAAACAAGAGTTTTTCCTTCTTCATCCTCTATAACGGTAATAGTATCTTCAAAGTCAGTTTCATCATGCACAGAAAATGTGCCATCTTCATCGCTGCTTAAATCAACAAATGTATGCAGTCTCTTCTTAGTTGTTTTTTCAAAAGCAGAGTTATACTATTTAGATTTTTTTCTTTTGTTCTGACGTGCTTTGTTTTCAGTTTCAATTGCACTTTTCTCAGGAGTCAAAGTCAGTATCCTGGATCGTCCTTTCTTACGTCCACTAAGTATGATGGTAGATGACCATAATCAAAATAAATTTTTTCACTATAAATATTTTTAACTTTTTGCAAAGGAAACAAACTTTTCTGTAGGAAAAATGACAACATGCATGATTGAAAAAAAAAAAAAAAAAAAAACAATAGTAGTAATCAAAAGTGATGTTCACATGCATATAAGTAGAACTTTAATATTAAGTAAACAATAAACCAGCTCATAAATAATTTGTATGTCTTCATTGTCACATTTATTTTTTAAATCCAAAATAAAATAATAGTATTGAGATTGATTTATAACTCCTTTCGTCAAAGTTTTGTTTGTTCAATGGTGCCCCAACATTTTTGTTCAAAGGTGCCCCATCATATGGAGTTTGGCATTAGAGTAATTTACTCAGTTAGGTTTAAGAATTTGAATAAAACAAAACTTATAAGCTAAAGCTAAAATCTTTATTTCAACATTGAAACATCAATTAAAATTATAGGTATACAAGATGAACAATAAAAAGCTTACAACTTTATTTTGTACAGTTTAGATTCAGGAAAGAGAAAAATACATACCTTGCTTAGACAGCAGTGTGCATGTAAAATGGTAAAGCTTTGGCTAGTTTGTTGCATTGAAACAATAGTAATGTGCTGACATCATATTAAAAGAATAAGATAATTTTCTAGGAAAATATTTAGATTGTTCAAAGGTGCCCCCAGTTCAAAGGTGCCCCCCTCTCCCCTACATCAAAGTAACTAGGGTGAATCGAGCCCGTCACCATCTAATCTCTTCCTTAGAATCAGTAAGAATATACATGCTACTACTTGGAATAAATTGCACTTATACATTGATAAAAAATTCACCGATGGATCACGGAAAAAGCTTAGCAGCATAGATTCATGATTTTTCCAGCAGTATTACAGTATGTGTTGTTATCTATTTCGACTATATTAAACCGTAAATGACTTTATTAGGTCGCTTTCAATTCATCCGTATGCTGTAACCCACCGTCAGATCACATTTTGTGATCACAAATAACAGTTATTTACTAAAACGTAATTTGCTGTTAAAAATTCTAAAAGCCTGCTTTTCATTTGTCAATCTACAGTCGACTCCCATACAGCACGAGGATATGTTCCGCGTAATAGGAAATTGCGTTCCAGTTTATGCAAGTTCAATCTAATCCGGAAAAGTTTTACAGCTTATTTATTTATTTATTGTAATTCTTATTGTTTTCTAAGTAAGCTCCGATGTTTACTGTACAAATTAACTTATTTTTCTAAAATTAACGAAGGGCAGGCGGAAGATTTAGATCGTATTCCAAAAGAATAGTAAGCACCGCCCTTTGGCCTCCTCTGAAATAATATTTTACTTTTTTTGTAACAGTAGGAGCTTTTTATTGTGGAGTCCTAAACAATATAAAAAAGAAAATTATTCTTGCAAAGACACGCTACAAAGAAATAAAAGTTTCAGCACAATGAACAAATAAAAAACATAGATATTTCATTTTTGGAAGAGGTAGAAATTTTTAAGTATTCAAAATACAGTCGAACCTCGTTAACGTGAACACTGTTAACGTGAATTACTTTTAACATGAACTGTTTCCATAATCCCCATCAAAATGAAGATTAGTTACTGATAGCAGGAACTACTGATAACATGGACATATTTTTTATCCCCCTTGAGATTCACATTAACGAGGTTCCTCTGTAATTTAAAAAGCATTCGATACCAATATTCTATTTTTTGTATAAATATTCGTTAAGCCATAAATTTCATAGGTCTCAAAAAGTCATTTAAGGCTGTTATTAAATATAAAATTTATTACAAACTGTTTAGAAATCTTTTTTCTATACGGTTCTTTAGATTTGAGTTGGGATAACTGTAATATTTTTTCTTTCTTTCTTTCTTTCATTTTGAGGCTTATTAGAAAGAGTTTAATATAAATTCTTAAGTCGCCTCCCCGTATATATTTAGAATGCTGAATTTGGATTTCTGCTCTTACTTGTTTTTGAGTATATATAAACAAAGAGAAGTCTGTGAATCTATATGTGTGTCAATGTCTCCGTCTGTCTGACAAGGAAACATTCAAAAGGTGTCGTCTTCAAAAAATATTGAAAAAAATATATGTGATTCTACTCTTCCTAAAACACCAGAAAATGAAAAAAATATCGGCTGAAATGAATTACAGCGACCACAAAAAATTATCAAAATTAAGCCTAATTGGCGATTTCACATTGTTAGACGATTGATTTTGAGTACTTGACGGAGAAACAAAATACGGTTCTGTTCGTACACGGCAATCTCGGTGCTAGCGAACTGAACGCCTAACAGCGCTAAATCGCCAAATATGCTTAATTTTGATAATTTTTTGTGGTCGCTGTAATTCATTTCAGCCGATATTTTTTTCATTTCCTGGTATTTTATGAGGAGTAGAATCACATATATTTTTTGCAATATTTTTTGAAGACGACTCCTTTTGAATGTTTTTTTGAGAGTACGTTCTGAAGTTCAAGTCACTGACGAAAATCTACAGAACTTGGCAGAGGAGTACCTTGGACTTTACAAAGAACATTACATAAATGTCTGGCTCCAATTTCTTTGCAATTTTTTTTCTGATAGAAGGCATCTGTTAATTAATTTAGATGTAATAAACTTTTGCCATAGCGATATTTTCTAAGTTTATAGAATTTTAAAATACTGGGATTTATTTATTCCTTTCAAACCACAAAATTATGATATACCTATGAGTCCATCAACAATAAATACTTAAAACATAACCAATAATGTCCATAAACAAGCAATATTGAAATTGTATCACATAAGCGTTAAATGAACACAAACTCAACATGAAATAATATAATGGACAATGCTGTACGTCTGATAAAAGCAAATCAAAAGAGCATCAGCAGTTAATGGAAAATAGCAAAGCAAACTGCAAAAAAAAATACTGTTATTCACTAAATGCTTTACAAATCCATTCATATTTAATATAAATAACGTCTGTCGATTGTAACTGTACAATAATGATAATGAACTGAAAAATGCTGAAAACAAATAAACGTTTTTTTTTTTTTTTTTTTTTTTTTACCATGAACATGAAATAAAAAAATCCCTTTTCGGCAAGCTTAAAGGCAAAGGTAGATTCCTTTGTGTTAATGTTACAATTGTAAAGAAATTTTACGTATGCATTAATACCTAGCCAATGGCTTTGTTCCCACACATTGCATTATTTACGTCGCTATTCTGTTTTCAAAAAATTTAATTTTCAACTACAAAAGGGTTATATTCATTCTACTTAAAATTTTAGACTAAATTTATTGGTTTGTAAACGTTTCAATTTTTTAAAATTCAAGCTCAAAATCATTTAACAAATAAAAGCACAAGATATACAATCAAGATATACAATCAAGATATACAATCCCAGCAATGGTGAATCACGGAGGGGGCTATTGGGCTACACCCCCCCTCTCCCCCACCCAAGCTTAATCAAAATTATATTTTTTATTTAAAATTTATATAACTGTTGTTCAATATCTTTCTTTTAAAAGAAAAAGTAATGGAAACGTGAAAATGCACTTGTGATCTTACTAGTTCTGGTAAGCCTGGCGTTGCTATGGTCAAGTCAAATACAGATAAGTGGTAGCGGTTTATGGATAGTTATTTCATTGTAATTTTTATTGAATTATTGAAAGCTTTGTATTGTGTTTTTGTGATTCTTATTGTCAGATGAGTAAAAATTGTAAAGTGAAACTGTTTTGGTTCACATAAGCTGGAACATTAACATTAACATTAGTTAACATTTGACACCGCTGAATTTCAATGTTAATTGTTATGAATTTAGTAAATTGTATGATTTGGCGAAATTTTGGTGGCAAAACTTGCGAGTTAGCAATGAAATTTGTGATTTGGTGGCAAAAGTTGATAGTTGACGACGAAATTTTGACTTGGCGACAAAATTTGGCGAGCTTGGAGATGGAGAAAGGCGGCAGCTTTGGCGTCATTGTATTTTCTTTCCACGCGAAAACCTCATATCTCTTCACAGACCAATATCTTGTTTCGACAAGATAAAAAGTCAAAGGAAGCTGTAACGTATTACTCTCAATCGTAAATTTTAAATTTTTGCCTAAACTGACATTCTAAACTATTCACCACAAACGATATTTGTCGTAAGATTGACGTATTATTTTAATTATATATTTTTAAATGATTAATTAAAGCGTTTAACAAGGTTTTTAATTAACACACTTTTATTAACTTGATATGATGCAACTATTAATGTATGTAACGGAATTTTGGAATTCAATTTTCGGCAACTTCTTGTCGTCCAAAGGACCTGAAATTTTGCACACGACTTCATAATCAATGACAATACTAGATACAAGTGTTTCCAGGCATTTTCCCCATCAGGGGCAGGTTCCAAGGGCAAACAAAAAATCTATACTTATGTAAAACTATCGTATGTGACACAGGATTTGGATGTATTTGTATAATGTCGAGTGGCAACAATTAGTTTTTTTTTAATAAAAATTTAAAAGTATGTAATAGTTTTCTAAAACCTTTATTAGTTCATTTTTCAATAAAAGAGTGTTCTTTATTTTTTTTTTAAATGGTATAATTTTACTTATCAAAATAAGGGAAGTCGAGTAATGAAATACTTTAATTTAAATTTAAATTTTCATGAAAATAAACTTCAATGGAAAATTAATTAAAATCGTACCTAGTTCATTTGTTAAAGGGATACCTAAATGTCCCCAAATTTATTACCTTTTCTACCATGCCAGTTTAATTCGTTTAGCATCGATTTACAAGATTTTTTTTTTTTTTTTTTTTTTTTTTTTTATACGATGACATTTATCTTTTACATTATAATAGCATCTATGTCATAAAGCTAAGTCTAAATCTGCTTAGCCCTAAGATATGTTGATTTTATTTACTTATTTTTTATTAACTTTTATTTTATTTGTTTAAAATCACGGATAAAATTTTATTTCATTTTTTTTTCAGTACATTGTTGTAATTGTGACGTCATATTTTCTGTTAACTTTTTTTTTTTTTTTTTAATCAGATTATTATATTGTTTAAAAACATGATTAAAATTTTATTATATTTTCAGTGATCTTTTTTATTATCACTTGCACGTGACATAAGCATCAGATTATAAATTTTTGCAATGAAAGCTATAGAAAATGTCGGCTTCATCACAAGAAAAATCACTTTTTAACTTGTAACTTTTAAGCAATTGAAGTTATCGAAAAGGTTTAAATACAAAAGTTGTTCTTTAGGATAAGGCGGTAATTCGCCTGATTTGAAGTATTTTCCTATTTTCAATATTAAAGAAATTATGGGCAAATGAAAATTTCCACCCCCCACCATTTCCACCCCCTTTGAGCAGGATACCCCATCTACGAACTCGACCGAGATTTTTACTGTCTTGACAACATATCCCGAGCTGGTTAAATTTAAATAAAAATTACTCCAGTTATCGTGTTCACAACTTAACATGGGAAAAAGCGTTATACATATATATATATATATATATATAAACTTTTGAACGGAGGGTGGTTTTGGGCTCTAGGGGTCATGATCGGTGAAGATATGAAGAAATTTTCCAGAAGTCGTGTCATGAGAACCATTGCAATAGGTAGATCTCCTATAAGGAATCTACCTAACAGTTGACTAAAAATACAATTTACAATCATTGACAAACAGATTGAAGCCATATTTGATACATTGTTGGAAATTTGGAGGTAGACTACACTCCTTCTCATAATTATAAGGACACCCGTTTTTCTATATTAACTAAACACTGAACACTATTATTTAAACAAATATATTTTTTATTAATTTGAATTTCACTAATAGACTACATTTAAAAAGTTTTATCGTTTTTCTATCTTAAAAAACTTCAAATATGATCAAAAAAAGGATTTTTCAGGTGTTCACAATTATAAGGACAGCTCGAATCTTAGTATTGTTTTTCAATTATTCTTTAAATTATCATTTTTGGGGGTCTCTTTTTAGGGTGAAACTGTCAGACATTCTCTCTGGTATATATATATATATATATATATATATATATATATATATATATATATATATATATATATTCTTTAATATTCAGTTTCAGTACCATTGAAAGTTTCCACTTGCATGCACTTTTCTAGTATGATAAATTAAAGTTTTTTCAACTTTTAGGCCAAGGGAAAAGTAATAATACAGAAGTTTCTTTCTTCAAACTTTTTCCTATTGCTCTAGAAGTAAAGCAAAAATGTAAGTCTTGTTGAAAAAAATATTATTACCTCCCAAAATCTAACAAAATTCGGAGAATTCGAAGTTTAAAATCGGCGGATATTCTCTTGGTGTTCATAATAATAAAAAAAAATACTAAATTCATTCTGCCTTCAGTAGAAATAGCTCCCCAGAGCACCATAGATCCACCTTTAAAATGCTCAATTCATATCTGTCTTCAAAAAATCTGCTCTGTCTTTCGCTATCTTCAGATCATGCCAGTAACTGTTAAAACCATTTGATTAATGAAGAATAAAATGTTTTCCATCCGAAAATGCAACATTTTACTATTTAATATTGTCTTTATTCAAATTTAACACAGACGTTCTTTCCCCCATTAAATGCTTATTGATTATTACAGGTTTTTTATTCATTTTAACATATTATTAACTATTTTAAACATACATGAATGTGGACCCCCAACCTTTCGTTAAAAATTACGAGCAAATCCAGCAGCAGTTATTATGAATAGAACAGTAAGAGGAATAATGAGTCTTCGATCTCTGTAAAACAACTGTGATTTTGCATCAGATCTCTCTCCTATCGAACCAGCAGTTTAACGTTTGATCACATTTCCTTCCGCAATTTTAGATCTTCGAATTTCCTTAGAAATTCGGCGGATTGAAATTATCCATCCACTTAAAAAACCACTACATGAACTTTCTTTTTTTCGAGGAATTATCAGTAATGTCCATCCAAGAAAAATTGAAGGCTTATATATGAATTAATCTAGCCCAGCAGTTAACGAATTTGCATGTCATCTGTAATTTATCCGCTAGTAAGTTAAATAAAACGAAAAAATCTTGGTTGTCCCTATAATTATGAACATGTAAAAACGTGGAGAAAAAACTATTTTGCATTATTTTTTATTAATTTTGTTTCATATTAAAATATTATAGCAGTTTTTGTTCTTAGAATACTATATATATTAAGTGCACTTAGTATAATCTTGTTCACATTTATTTTGACATTAGTTATTTCAAAATATAAAGTTTCCTTATAAATATGAGAAGGAGTGTACATCATGCATTTGTATTATGAAGCTCAGATTGCTGTAAATTAATACATCTTGTAAATTTTTAAAGACAATTGAAGAGTTTTATTTCATATTATACTGTAAATCGGTAGCGAAAATTTTCCAAGAAGTCTTTGAGTGCGAATCGTCTGGTTTATTAACCAGTCGGCATTTATCTTGACTTTATCTTTCATTGTAACACAAAGAATGTGCAAAATTGGTAAGCCTTGCCTACTGACCTAGTTGGCACATTGCTCATTTATAGAACCAAAGATTGTGAGTTCAAATCCCGAGCAGATCATGTATGTTTGCTCTTCATTTGTGTAAAATATATATGTAGTTTTATCGATTGAATCCTGCGCAAAATGAAGAACATGTTAGCAGCAAATTATGAGAATTGCAGTACTCGCAAAAAATATTACAAAATATTAATTTTATCAATCTGTAAAAATATACCTCATTTTGAGTAAGTAATTACTAAGGTAAATACATAAAAATAAACTAATATCTGAATCAAAATTAATGCATTAACCCTTTAACGTTCATTGGTTTCGCAGCGAAACCAAAGATTTGACATACTTTAACTTTTTTTTGCAGCAGCAGCAGTTTTTTAACATTTCCCCCTTATTTTAATCAGATTTTAAACTTTTGTTCCTTTTTCTTTTCGGTAGATAGCAGCACTGTTCCAAAATTTAACAAATGATGCTTCAAAGGAAGCTAAATGCATAAGTCACTTGAAGTTTCTTAGTGTGCGCGAATGCAAATTGCTTGTTTGATGATGCACTCATGTCTAGTTGTTTTCATTTAATGAAGAGCTGGACTATTATTTTCACCTGAAACAACTTTTACGAGTTTTTGTACTCAATAATGTTTACTTACAAAGTGTTCTATTTGTTAAATTAAATATTATTTGAATTTAATAGGGATAACTTATAGATGTTTCAAGCAAAAATTTGTCCAAAAGGAACTATGCTAATATTTTTATTTTTTAAAGATCAGCTATATGTGTCTTAAAGCCATTTTTACAATTAGTTGAGTAGTTTTTAAAATAAATTAAGTAGTGAACGTTAAAGGGTTAAATATAAATTAACTTCACTTGCTTTACACTATTTGTTTATTTAGTTACCGTTTTTTCTGTATCTTCCTTTTACAATTTCTAAAATATTTGTTTAATTTCAACTTCTAAGTAGGTATTTAAAATAAGAAATTAACACCCAAACCTTCATATTTTATCATCATAGTAGAGATATGAACGCTTTTTTCTTTTTTTTTTTTTTTCTTTTTTTTTTTTTTTTTATGTAAAATTATTTCTACTCTATCAATATTACCTACACCGTAAAGTAACTTATGCAATTTTTACAGACAAAAATATATAGAAAGAAAACTAAACAGTATAAAAGTACCTACCTTTTATGACGATTAAACGAATGGTGATTAGGGTATGTAACATAGCTTTTTATTTTTAGGTAACTTCTTTTAAGAAACATATCAGTAATTTAATTGATAATGAAAGAATAAATTGTCGAAAAATATTACAATATTTATGTTCTCATATATTTCTTCTATAATATTTAATTCATGACATATTTTTTTTTTCTGTCATTTTCTGATTAAAAATGCTGAAACGTATTTCGATCTTGTTAAAAATTAAAACACTCAGCCAAATTCTTATCTAAATAAATGATTGAAAAAAAATTACTTCGGTTAATTCAATTTTTAGCGTTTTGAATAAAAATATTTACATATAAGAAACATGTTATACCATGTATCATTGTACGCTTCGGGGTATGATTCTTTGAGAAAAAAAAAAAAAGAACCAATTAAATCTCTTTAAACAGAGATGTATTTATTGAAGCATTCAGAATAAAGTAGCTTGTTCAATTTCTGAAATAGAGAAAATATTTTTGATTTATCATCTTGATGTTTTATTTCTTGAAGCGGAAAAAATATTTACATGTGACTTACTATTATTATCATTTCATATGAACCAAATCTTAAGCAATCTTTTCATGAAATACATCAATTTATTATACAGCATAATATTACTAAAGTTAATGTGATATACACTGAAATAACATTAAATCTCATATTTACTTTTTCACGCACATTTTTTCTAAATGCTTTTTTATCTTTTATTTTTAGGTTAAGAATTTTCAGTATTGTTTACTAATAGTAAAAATCTCCTTATCACTAAACAAGTTACTCTTATATATACGTGCGATAAATGAGTTAACAGCTGTATGTGTAGCATGATCATCTTCAGATTCTCAAGATGCGATATCACCAATAATAATTTGGGCATTTTCCAAAGTTTCAGCTCAAAAAATCAATGGCAATAGAAGAAAAGCAAAATATTGCATTTAACAGATTCTCCTGTAAAACTGAAATTCAAACTGTAGAGCACAAAATTATTGCATCCATAATTTGAGGGGGGGGGGGGGAGAGAACCACCTGCACAACAAATTGGCAGTTTAGAATCCAATTTCATCAAGTTTAGATGATAACAATATTGAATATTATCAAACCACACACATTTTAGAAAAATGGATACAGAAAACTTATTTTTTTTACAAAAGTATCAGAAATAATAATAATAATAATAATAATAATAATATATTAACTTCAATGTTTGAATCCCCAGAAACACCCTTTGGTTACGACCTTGTTCTGAAGAGCTGGGGGTCATTAATAATGAGGTTTTTAAAATGCACAGGTGACAGCAACAAATTTATTTACGCGTATGAAAATTATGACATTTTATTAGACATTGAGTGTTAAACTCCCACTGAGGTCTAAACGAGAAATCTCACAGTTGACTTTAAATCATATAATGTTAAAATAGGGACTTTATCAATACTTGGTTAATTTACGAATAAGATTTGAACTTTCAAATTTAGTATTATTTGTGTAATATTAAATTATTAATGCTAAATGCTTAAATTAAAAAAATCACTTCCACAACGTTTCCTGTTTCTGTCTTTCTTTCTTTTTCTTTCTTTTTTTTTTTCTTTTCTTCTCCGCTTCACCTCCAAGCCAAATAGGCATAGAAAGGATTGTTTCTGAATTAAGTTTTCGAAATTGTATTTTTCCAATAATATTTTCAGGTTATCTGAATAAGAAAAATAGGTTTTTAGCGGTTCTTTTTGTGTGTATGCCTATATGTCCATGATACTAATATCATTATAACTCAAAAACGTACGGAAAGTGACAAAAAATGGGACACAACTCAAAATTGAAGTATTTGAAGTTTACAATAAAATTTGCACAATATCCTTCAGACGGATAAATTGAGAGACAGAGACGTGACTCTTTTCGGGTCCGTTGGAGTATTTCATACGCAATTTTTTCAAACAAAAATAAAATTATCTTTGCTTTTTTTTAACTTATATCACTTTAATTACTGAGGAATGATACTTCATTAGCAGAAAATCCAAAATAGATAGCGTAAATCTGTATCATATGGTTACTTGAAATTTCTTATTGTGATCGGAATATTCGTTCGCTTATATCGACATATAAAAGATAATGATTGGAAAGAAATTTCTCGTATATTACAAGATATTTACATTGTACTAAACAAAATGATATTAACATACATTTTTTATGTAAATAAGTGTTAACTTTCATAGTTAAAGATTTTACATATCAGAAAAAATCCTTTTAAATGTATTATTAGATATATTTGCATATCATTGCTCAGTCTTTTAATATAACTGTATTAGCGAAAATGTTATTATTAAAAAAATAGTAAAGATTTTAAAAATTTTAATTTTTCTATATTTTTTTTAAGAACTTTTTTTTAAGTATGCAATTTACTGTTTATTCACTTACTATTATTATTAATATTAATTTACATTTATTACTACACTAAAATGCATGACGGTCATTCATTTTATTATATTAAAATAATCTGGTGTGTCACTCAAACGACTTTCTCTTACCCTGAAATTTAATACTATAAATACAGGTTGGAGATTAAGAGGTAAGATAACGAGTACTGTTATGTAAACCTATTTTAAACAATTCAAATTAGACTTCGGAAGAGTTTTATATGATAACTAGCTGACCCGTCCGGCTTCGCACTGATGAACAAATTTTAGTTAAAGATGGATTGATATGTAAAAAATCAAGAAATATATCAGTTTATATGTTATAGTCAGGCAATATTATTAACTGGAAAGTCAAAATATAATTTTACAATTATTTTTTTTAATTAGTTGTTAAATGTTGGCAATTTTTACTTAATGCTATTTATTTATTTATTTATTTATTTCATAAAAAGAAACATTTCTTTACTCATGAATAAAAAATATTGAAAAATAAACCTATGACATGAAAATGTTTTTGATAAAATTGACGTCATAATAGCTTTAATTATTATTTATTTGTTCATTTCGCAAATATATTTAATTTTTTCCATAATTGATTATTATTTTAATAATGTATATTAAAGGAGAAATCAATAATATGAAACAGTATTCGTACAATATATACTATTACAGAATCTGGTGTGAAACAACCACACGACTTCCATCACCCACTATTACACGTAATATATACAATTTTTTGGAGATATTACTTGCATTTTTTGAGATTTTCGAGTAAGAGAAACTTGATACACGTATAAAGACACATACAACAGAGTTTGCATAGCGAGTTAAAAAATAAGGGGGAAAAAAATAGATAGTTATTTTTTTAAACACGAATTTCCGAGATCTAAAACTGAACTACCTAATCAGGATGACAGTTAATATTCCTGTAATAAGCACGTAATACTTGAGAAAGGTTATCTAAATTGGATTAAAGAAAAAATTTTCAAGAATACGTTAGAGCCGTTTTTGAGATACCAACTTTTACCAAAACTTAGCATACTCAATTATTGACCTAAAAACAATAATTACATACAAAAGGATATTTAATAGGAAGTTAACATGGCGAGTTTGAAAAAAATCCGTACAGGCGTTTTTAAAGGAACGCACTTCCGAAGTCTGAAATTGAGCTGTTTATAGAGGACGCCTATCAATTTTCCTGAACTAAGCAACTTTTCAATCGAAAGGGCATCTAATATATTATTTATACAGCAACTTTGAAGAAAATCATTAGAGGTGTTTTTGAATATGGGCTTACGGTCCAATTTCTGGTTTTCGATGACCCAATTCCGGTTTTTCAATTTTCACGAAAATTTGGAAAATTTATCTGTACACCAGACCTGAATCACTTGTGAAGTTTAGTAGTTCTATTTTTATTAGTTTTGGAGATATGACAGCCAGAAGATTACACACACACGTGCACGTATACACACACACTGACCAATTGCCAAAACCTATACCACTACCTACGGTAGTAGGGTAAATGAAGTAAACACATACATCTCGTATTTACTACGATAATATACAGATTTTTGTATTTCGTTTTCGATCGCCAAATACAAAAATCGCCAATGACGATAGATATCAAATCTATGCTTTGTTTTCAATTAAAATATTGAAACTTTTAATTAAAAATTTATTTTACCAAAATTTATTATAGCTTCTAGCACTTAGAGAGAGACAGTGTAACTTTTGATTATTGAAAAAAAAAAAAAAAAAAAAAAAAAGCAATCGGCTTTTTAGTTCTAGCGATCGTTCTCTACATATGCATATAAACCTTTCTTCTTTTTATATCAGTATAGCTATAGAGCATAGGTATATTAAATAGGTTTCCAATCAACATAATGTAACTCAAATAATTAAATGCTATTTACATTTAAGTAATGGCTGTATGCGCTATGTATATTGAGCTACATGCCATAACTGTTAGTTGCTAAAAATAGTCGCCAAATAAATTTAAACATCTCAATACGCAAGCGAAGTGTGACATCACTGACCGCCCATGGATGCAAGAAAAAGATTTTCCATGTTAATCGCTCATTGGATTTTTTTTTTTTTTTTTTTAATTAAAATTCTAGACGAATTATTTCCCGATTTTAATCCTCATATTTGGGTATAGATATGTATTAGTTATTGTATGCATGCGTTAGATTGAGTTATTTTGCTGTCAAATTGACAAAATTTTAATTTTAAATTTCAAAACTGTCACCCTTGGCGTTTTTTGTATTTGGCGATCAAAAAGTAATACGAAAATATACATGCTAGATTTATATTTTCGTATTATGTATTGTACGAAATATTGTTTCATATTATTCGTTACACTCTTAATGTAAGTTTTTAAAATAACCATGATTTTTGAAAGGAATTAAATTATATTCGCCAGATAATTTGGCGATATTTTTTTTTTCTGCCAAGGATGACGGATATCAAATCTATTCCGCTGCAACAAATTAGTATATTATATCAGATACTTTATTTAGACATTTGAAAACAAATTTGACTTCAAATTATGATAGAATATTTATCCTTTCCCTTTTAATTAGTTTATTAGTTGGATGTTTATTGTGTAAATATCATCCTTTGAAATGAAATGTTTATGTTTTCAACCGAATACGGAAATTTGCCATTTTTTTTCTAGAGTTTTGAAATTTAAAATTCCAATTTTATCAATTTTACAACAAAAACAATTTAATCTAACGGATGCACATGATAACTAATACATATCTATATCCAAATATGGGGATTAAAATGGGGAAATAATTTTCCTCGATCTTTATTATTTTTTTACAAAAAATCCAGTTCACTTTTTATATTATTGTTCGCGTGAAAATATATTTTATTATATGTCTAAAAATAAATTTATTCGTAAATCTTTTTGGCAACAATTATAAATTAAAATAAATAATATTATAAAATAGAATTTCTTATTTTATTTTATTTTATTTATTTATTTATTTTTAAATTCCAATTTCGTTTACACAAATCAGTTTAAACCACGGAGTAATAAAGACTCCGTGGTTTAAACATTGATGATTAGATCATTATATTATATCATATCATATCAAATTAAATTATTAGAAAAATAAACACTTTTAATTCTATAATGACGTCAGATTTAACGTGTAAGTTTAACAATTAAAAAAGCTTTATATGAATTTCAATTTAATGCACGTGCAAATATATTTCTTTTCTTTTCACGTCAAGATATTTTAAAAACGAAATGAATATGTAAATGTTTCTTTTATGTTGGCAGCAGCTAATTTTTTTAATATTTCATTATTTCCATTTCTATTACGGCTTCTATGGGGATTTTAATTAAAATGCTCAGATTTTAAACTAAAATTTATTTTATCAAAATTAAATATAGCCTATAACAATATGGCATACTGTAGCTTTCGGTCAGTGAAAGAAGTTTTTAAATCGGTTCAGCAGTTTCAGAGATTACCCTCCACAAACAAACAATTTTTTGCGCTTTATATAGATGATATAGATTAGTTCTTTGTGAGGTGGGCTACCGCCCCCTTCAACCCCCCGTTTCATTAATGCACCCACACATATATAGAATTTAATTCGGTTATTAAAAAATAATTCTGTTTTTAAAAAATAATTTATTAAAATTAGTATTTAAAAAAGTTATATTTTATGATAATGCAGACGATTTCCATATTAGAGAAGTAGTATAACACCAATTATCGAAAAAAAGTCCATTTTATTCTCAATATTAAAAAAAAAAGTTTTTTTTTCGTTAAAAGTAAAAAAAAAATCCATAGTTTTGTTTTAAATTATCGCAGATCGATGATTCAACCATTCGTTTTAAAGGTATTGGCGAGCTCTTTTGAAAGATACCCATCATGAAAATTTACTCCCCTCGAGGGGGGAGGCGAGGCTCCTACATACACAATTTTTTTTCCCTGTTGACTATCTCTATTACAAAAAATATATATTCGTTTCATTTATTTTAGTGCAGTCTATAGATGTTAAACTCTACTTACCTGCAATTTCCCCCATAGACGTAATGTATTTGAATACTTTTGAGTGTCCCTGTACACGAACCATTTGCTTGATATTAACGAAAATTTTAGTGTAGCATCCTTATGTGATACACATTTAGAATGCCAAGTTTTAACTTTCTGCCATAATTTGTTTTTGAGATATGCTGATACCAGACAGACACACACACAGACATACACACAGACCATTTGCTAAAAACATGATTTTCGTATTCCGGGGACCTCATAACATGTAAATATAACAAAAACTCGCATTCGAAAATTTGACCCAAAAACAATACTTCTTCTACCTTATGGGTAACAGAAAGTAAAAATCTTTAACGTACACAAACATCAAACCGTCTCAATTATATATATTAAAAGCAAAAACGTTTTATTTATGAGACAAAAATTTTAAGTTAAAATACATTTAAAATAAAAAAAAATTACATATAAAAACAATTAAAATCAGACGTTTCGAAACCCGTCCGGGTTTCCTCATCAGTAATTATAACACAATATGCAAACATCACATGAACACTCAAGGAATTTAAAGGAGTACTGAATATTGAGGAGCCAGTGCGCATGCTTAATTGATAGTGTGGAGATGCTTGGCAGTGTGCCAGCTCTCAAGGAAAATACGCGATTTATAATTATGAAAACCAGAATTTAGAATTTTTATATTATCGAAGTCAGGAATATGATCGGTTTCTATTGAATGGCTTACAATTTTAGAATTTTGGTTGCAATTTTTAAAAGATCGTCTGTGTTCTTGTAGTCTAATTTTTGCTGTACGGCCAGTTTCACCTATATAAACATATTTGCAATTTTTACAAGGAATTAAATATATTACACCAGTTAAATCCAGAGAAGGGGTTATGGGTTTAAAGTTAAAAAGGACGTTTTTTAACTGTTTAATTGGCCGGAAAGCAGTATAAATATTATGTGGTTTAAGTAATCTAGAAATAAATTCTGAAGGAAAACCAAAATATGGCATAGAAATATAATTGTTTTTATTAATAAGTGAATTTTTCATTTGCATTGGAGTACAGGGGGAAATTGCAGGAGGAAACGAAGGAGGGGGGAAGCTGATAATTTTTTCACGATAAATTCGTTTTAACCAATTAAGAGGGTAATCGTTATTTATTAAATCCTGAAATTTTTTTTTAATTTCCAACTTAAAAAGTGTCTCGTTACTGCATAACTGATATATTGACCTGTAAAAGTGGCCTTACGATAAACAGAAGTTTGAAAAATGCTAGGTGAATTCGAAATGCGTTCAACGAGAACATCAAGGAAAGGCAAACTGTTGGAAATAGAACAAAATAACAGTTTGCCTTTTCTTGATGTTCTCGTTGAACGCATTTCGAATTCACCTAGCATTTTTCAAACTTCTGTTTATCGTAAGGCCACTTTTACAGGTCAATATCTAAATTTTCATTCCGCTAATCCTAATTCGCATAAAATTGCAGTCTTCCGAACTTTGGTCAATAGAGCTCTTCAGTTATGCAGTAACGAGACACTTTTTAAGTTGGAAATTAAGAAAAAATTTCAGGATTTAATAAATAACGATTACCCTCTTAATTGGTTAAAACGAATTTATCGTGAAAAAATTATCAGCTTCCCCCCTCCTTCGTTTCCTCCTGCAATTTCCCCCTCTACTCCAATGCAAATGAAAAATTCACTTATTAATAAAAACAATTATATTTCTATGCCATATTTTGGTTTTCCTTCAGAATTTATTTCTAGATTACTTAAACCACATAATATTTATACTGCTTTCCGGCCAATTAAACAGTTAAAAAACGTCCTTTTTAACTTTAAACCCATAACCCCTTCGCTGGATTTAACTGGTGTAATATATTTAATTCCTTGTAAAAATTGCAAATATGTTTATATAGGTGAAACTGGCCGTACAGCAAAAATTAGACTACAAGAACACAGACGATCTTTTAAAAATTGCAACCAAAATTCTAAAATTGTAAGCCATTCAATAGAAACCGATCATATTCCTGACTTCGATAATATAAAAATTCTAAATTCTGGTTTTCATAATTATAAATCGCGTATTTTCCTTGAGAGCTGGCACACTGCCAAGCATCTCCACACTATCAATGAAGCATGCGCACTGGCTCCTCAATATTCAGTACTCCTTTAAATTCCTTGAGTGTTCATGTGATGTTTGCATATTGTGTTGTAATTACTGATGAGGAAACCCGGACGGGTTTCGAAACGTCTGATTTTAATTGTTTTTATATGTATTTTTTTTTTTTTTTTAATGTATTTTAACTTAAAATTTTTGTCTCATAAATAAAACCTTTTTGCTTTTAAGAAAGTAAAAATGTTAGAAAAGTAAATTTCTCGTTTAAATAAAAGTATTTTTAAATTATCTGTAGTTTCGCATATTTTCCAAATTATTTTATAAACAAATAATTTCTACAAAATAACCACTTTTCCAGAAATTGTATTTCTATATTTTTAATTAATTACTTTCCGAACACTATAGTGAGGAAAGTATTGTAATCATGTCAAAAATCCGAATTCGAGATTTTGATGTTTCTATACGTTTTGAGGTCCCCTGAGTCCGTTTTTACTATTCTTACGATGATGTATGTATGTGTGTGTATGTGTGTATGTGTGTATGTATGTGTGTATGTCTGTGAGTGAACACGCTAGCGTCTAAACGCTTTGTTCGATTAACCTGAAAGTTGGTACGCATATTGTAAGTCACCATAGTACGAACCCTATAGATTTTGGTGAATCTAGCACTTATAGTTTTTTTACAGGGACACAAAGAAAAATTCTTTATCATTATGGCCTATGGGAGCAAAATCTTAAAAGTGCGATAGCATCTAAACGCCTCATTCAATTGAGCAAAAAATTTATACACATATTATAGGTCACAAATACTCAATCTGTATAGATTTTGGAGAATCTAGCACTTATAGTTTTTCTACAGGAACACAAAGAAAAATTCTTTATCATTATGCCTATGGGGCCAAATTTTTAAAAGTGTGATAGCGTCTAAACGCCTTATTAATCTGAGCAAAAAATTTGTACACATGTTATAGATCACAGTTGAACTAACTGTATATATTTTGGTGAATCTAGCACTTACAGTTTTTTTACAGGGACACAAAGAAAAATTCTTTATCATTATGGCCTATGGCCTATGGGACTAAATTTTTAAAAGTACGATAGTATCTAAACGCCTTATTGAATTGAGCTGAAAATTTATATGAGTATTATAAATGACTGTTGCACTAATATTATTACAACTTCTTCTATTCAGTCAAACTGAACTGAGAAAAGGATATTTTACAGACAGCAACATTATCATAAAGTCACATGCGTGAACTAGTGCAATATCTATGCGATATCATATTTCTTGTTGCATATGGAGGACATTTCCACGTTTGTACCACATCCTTGAGATACATATTATAAAGTATCGTGATATACCTGCGCTGTCATCAATGTCACAATGCAATAGAATTTCCCCGTTCTCGGAATCTAACTGTATTGTATGAGTCTTATTTTATTTTTTACAAAGATTCGTTAAAATTAATTAACATTGTGCACATTTAAAAGAAATTTTATCTTATACTGAAATATTAAAATAAAAAAAATAAAAAAAAAAAAGAGGGGGAGGGGGTAGGACAGATTTATGCCCCAAAAGCTGAACAACATCAAATTAAATTCAGGTCCAACAAAATATAAACTTATATTGAACTATCTGATATCTGACCAATGGTCCAGATACAAAATCCACAAAATGTTGGATACATCCAAAGACACATATATGCAGACAGACGGTTTCTAAAAAAGTCAAATAACGTTTAGGACGTCACCAAACGTGTTTAATAAACCTTTTTAAAAATAAAATTAAATAAGAGAAATCGTTAAATAACCAAAGGGGAAAATCATAACAGAGTGTAGGAGTATTTATCCGTAATTATGTATATGCAATTTAATGTATCGTAATGTATCCAAAATATTTAATGCGTTTTAGTAAAATAACTCTAAATGATAAAGTGTTTCTCAGACCGGTCAACTTTTGGTATTAATAGCTTAACAGGTAACGCTATTATACAGCAATTTCTGCAGTTTAAAAGAAGACAATAACTCAGGTTCTATTGCATATAATCAAGCAAAACTTGATATGTGAGAAGGCTATTTATTATGAGGCATTGTGCTGATTCAATTTGGATGCGCATCAGTCAATAGCACTGCTATACTGCATTATTCCCAGAAAATGGGGAGGTTATATTTCAATTTCTATGGCATATATCTGTGTGAAACCTGATAAGTGAGGTAGCCATTATGAAAAATCATTTTTTTGTTTTTTTAAGATGTTATTTATAGAAAAAAAAAACTGTCTTTCTTTGGATAGTTAGGGGAAAGATAGAAAAATTTTTATTGCATAGATTGAAAGCTGGATATATTCAGCAACTTTTATCAAAAGCTTCTTTGAATTAAATTAAGCAAATTGTCGGAAAAAGAACGAGCTAGATTTTAGGTATTTTCCAAAGATGAAATTTCATAATGGGTTTTACATATGCCGCCTCTTAAATATAAAGATCCAATTATTTCAATCATGTTGCAAAAGTTCTTTTTTGGGAAAAACCCCTTATGAACTCACAAATCTTAGTAAGTAAATAAAAATACCTTAAAGTTAAAAGCATATAAGGAGTAAAATATGAGTTCTTAAATCTGTACTGATAAGTATAAAGGATTTAAGTCCATATTCTTGATTTTTCAGGAAACGAAAAATAAAATTAAACTGTCTAAAAACAAATCAGAAGAATCGATTAGGGAAAAGGGATTATGTTGATTTATATCCTTTATACCATTCAGTGATTGTCAACCTTCATTTAAAAACAGGAAAAAACTGAATTAAATATTTTATACCATGCATAAATGGTAAATTTCTGATTTGTACCTTTTTTTACCAATCGATTTTCTCAAAGACTAAATGACATAGACTTAAATCGTTTCTACCAATCGATTGAGAATTTTTTTCTGAGTCGAACTATGTATTTAACTCAAAATCGACATTTTTGGACTTAAACCCTTTATACTTATCAGTACAGAAATGTTCTTTGTATGTATAAAAATTTCAGGCCATTTCGTTTAGTATTTTTTTAGATAATCGAAAAATTGTCCAAAAAAAAAATAAAAAGAAAAAAGAAAGAAAGAAAAATCTAAAATTTGAACAACCACTGTATATATTTCCTTGAATATATTTTCCAATCTCATATAAATGAATACATATAATAAAAATAAGCTTCATAATCACATGCTACAGCCAGAACGCTCTTCAAGAATTACTTTTTACATGATTCTATCAAACATTTTGTTTTTTCTTTAATTTTTTTACTGGTCCGCTTTTTGATTTAGGGGCAAAACTTTTACTGAAATATGTTAGGTAAGACATATTCTTTACAGGCTCAAAGTTTCTTTATAGTTCGTCAAGAATTTGTTTTAGATATTTGATAAAATGTAGGAAATCGAAAGTGTCTTTTCATTTATGGAAAAATAGTGTATATTTAAACACTCCACTTTTCGTTTTCAATTATTCGATTATTCAAATTTATTTCAACGATTGATAACTGCCAAATATCTGCGGAGTATATTCAGATTTTTTTATTTAAAATTTATAAAAAAAGAAAAGAAAGAAAAATTTACATCCACAAAATGAAAATCTTGGAATTGCTTTTTTAACACGCTTTTATTAGCTTCACCTGTATGTATGTTTGTATGTATGTTTGTAACCACTCTGGGAGCAAACAAAAAATCTATATTGTAAAAAAAGACTTTCCTTACGTGAACGCTGTGGCTATGAGGTAAAGCTCCGGGCTACGAACCTAAGGGTATAACGTTCAAGCCCAGTCAGGGGAGATATTTTAAAAATGGTTTTTGTTTAATTCTAAATTATTAATACTATAAATATAGATATTTTGTGGTTTTTAGTTTACATTTCAATAAAAGTGTGTTCTTTAATTTTTTAAAAGTATTTTTTTTTTTTTTTTTTTTTTTTTTTACTGACAAGAATTTACTAATTAAATTACACAATTAAAAATAAAGTCATATTAATTTTTTCCCTAGTTTTCTCAAAATGGCTGTTATTTTTTATAAATAATGCAAATTAAATTTACAATAGTAGTTCTTTTATAAGCTACAGAAAGATAAGATTGAAAAATGTAATTTAACAAACGTATTTCTTTAATAAAAATCATAATTAGCCGATAAATGCAATTAAGCAGGTAAAGATTTCTTTTTCTTTTTTAATCGCCTTTTAAATCGATAATAATGGATTGTACTGGCTGAAAGACTTTTTTTAATGAGTTCTTCAATTATTTTTTTCTAATTAGCATGTAAAAATTTTGAAATAAAACGCGTAACTAAATCGATTTGAGATACGTTCGAATATGTTTGTTGCGAGAAATATTTTTTAATTTGTTGTATCAAATTCTATCTGTACATATAAATGTCTTTTTTTTTTTTTTTTTTTTTTTTTGCAAAACAGAGCATAATATTTTCTAAATTATATGTATATAAAATTTATATACAGGGTAATCATAAAATAAACTTCACTCTTTAAAGACTTTTATAGCAAAAACTAATGAACCGAATGAAACCCAATTTTATGTACAGACCGTGAAAGACATGGGGAGATGATTTTCCCAAAGAAAAAATGCTAGTATCAAAAGTCGCTGATAGTGGATATTTTGGCGTTGTTTTTATGTAAGCACTATTAAATTTGTGCTATCGAGGTAGATTATGTAATTTTCCTAGTGCATATGTAATTTTGGAGCTGTATAAAACGGAATAAGTTTGTAGTCTAAATAAAAACACGAAAAATTTATTATGTGAAATTTATTAAAGTTCGAAAAAAAGCACATTCAAAAACGAATGACGTACTGTTAATGCGTTACTTCATTATATTTACATAATCCATTTTCTGTGTTTTTATTATACAGATTTATTTAATTTTCAACAGCTCTAAAATTTGGTAAACACCAGGGAAGTTGCATAATCTACATCGACCATACACGTAGCAGCAACGCCAAAATCTCACCTATAGTCGACTTTTGGTACTTTTTTTTTTTTTTTTTTTTTTTTTTCGGAAATCATCTCCCAATGTCTTCCACAGTCTGTACATAAAATTTGGTTTCATTCGGTTCATTATGCTTCACTATTAATGCATCACTATTTAGAAGCATCCGCAGTTTTTTCTGTAGATGCTTCTAAATAGTATAAGTTAAATTTACAGCCACACCATATTTATAAAAATTTGTGTTTTTCAGTCTTTAAAAGTAAATATTCAGTTAATTTTATGGAAATATTCTTACGGGTTAGAAGTAATTGATTTTATAAATTAATAGAAATAAAATGCTCAACATAATTTCATATACATTAAATAGTAAAAATAACTGATAAGTAATATAATAAAGGGAAATGTAACGTGTCCTCTCTTATTTGTGTTAAGACGAAAAGTAATGAAATGTTATGTAAAAGTTTTATTAATTTGTAAAAGCTCTCTTAATTGTTATAGGACAGAATTTCGTGCAGGTCAATATATAAATTGTGTAATCACTATTTTTATTGTCCTAAGCCTAGGACTCAAGTCTTTATCTAGTCAATTGATCAAAAGCCACACCACCAGTCAATCACTACTTTTTTTGCAAAACCATAATATCTTAGATTATGCATTGAATCATCCAATAACATTTAAATGATGTTTTGTTTGATTTAGACTCAAAAATAGGTAAGATCAGCAAATTTCTTTATCGTTACTCCTTATCTTACACTAAGTTTTGACAAGGTCTGTTAGCATTGAATTATACAGAAGTATAAATAAATAAAATAAATAAATATTATGCTTCTGCTAGTTTATCATTATTAGCATTTTAAATATAAAGACCATAGACAATTTTACAAGTTAATAATGTCTGTATTTTATCAACCATTAGACAGCACATTATATCAGTTACCTGTGTATGCTATAATGATGATATTTTCATCATCATACGGATGCAAATTTAATGGTACATTTGTTAAAGCGTTATCTTTGTTATTATAATCTACTTCGTTTGAGAAGGAAATTGTGACTGCTGTTTATTAACTTTGAATATTCCAACGACTTTTTCTGAAGCTTTGTAAAAATTACGTGTCACAAGATTTGCGCTCCATGATATTCCCTTTCCAACGGAAAAATTAAACGTAATTTATTTAATTTACAAAAAACAGAATCAGTGGGATTTCTTTTAATGTACTGGTTAATTTTAAGTGATTTAACTCAAATATCTCTATTATTAGTAGTTAAGCATTTTTATAACGGAAAATCTTCATTTTGTTTTTGATCCTCATTCATTCATATATGTAAATTATATCAATGCATTGTAAAAACATTAAATCTTGAATAAAGTGAGGAAAATCTTATAAAATTTATGATTGATACATCGGATTTTGAAATGTTATATTTAATATTAATTTTTAAAATAATAAGATAGAAAAGAAATGTTACATTTGAGCATTTTAACGAATGTCCTAATCCAAAGTCGCCCTGAAATAGGAGAATCATAAAACTCAAGCACAATGGCTTTTTACAGAGCTTTGAATATTACATCTCGTAATTCTCTATTAGAACATATTTATTTATATTTTAATAATAAACCACCAATTAAACTAAATGATTGATGCCAGTCCACCGCAATTTAAGCACCAATGTTAGAGACTGCGGTGGAATCTTCAAAATATCTGTACTGTTTACCAGAATTATTTCGCTTAAGTTATTTCCTTAATTAATCGCTCCCGAATGTTTAAATCCAGGAATTATCGTACATTGCACTGTTTCTTTAGGAGTTTCTTCTACAGGGATGCATGCTAGAGTTATTGGCAACTATATTTTCTGAAACTTGACTATGTTGGTTTTTATATTAAAATCTGTTAGCTTCAGAGTCCATCGTATCATACAGGGCAAACGATTTTTCCCATTAATTTACTTAGTTAGCACTGCGTTATTCGTGTTTACCTTGAATGTCAGAGTGTATTTAAATATCTTCTAAACTTGTTTAAATCCCAAAGTGCCATTAAACATTTTTGTTCGATTATAGGGTAATTTCCTTCATCCGAGTTACGTGTACGTGAAGTATAAAGCCGCTATCAGACGAAGCTCCATATGAAAGGAATTAGCACATATTATCTCATAAACAGGTTTTTCAGGGAGGAAACTCATGAAATATGACAGTTTGATACTTTTGCCTCACGTATATTCTTCAATCACGCACTTTCAACGGTTAGAATCACATGCGGTAGTTTTTAGCATGAAGTCCTCCAATGGGAGAATCGCGATTCCAAAGTATCATCTACCCTCATTCCTTTCAAACCTCCAAGAGGGAAATTATCGCCAAATGTTGCGCTCGTTGTTTACATGTGTGGATTTCGTTTATGCTTAAAAATAACCCTTGATTGAGATCAAGAAAGTCGTTCAATAGTAGCTTAAGTTGTAGGACTATCGTTCTGACATAAAACAGCTTTCACATTATAAGAAGAAGCATCCGTAACAATCTTAAACAGTATTCTGTGAGCCAAAGCAGAAAGTGATCTAAGAACAGTTTTTAAACTATCAAAGAGTTTTGTGCTTCTTGGATCAAAACAAATATTATTTTTTGAATTTTAAACAATAACTCGAAAATGAAGGGTAAATTCCACATACCAAGCATACAGTCGGCAGCAAAATTATTGAAGCACTAGCAATAATTCCTACTTAAAAGATGGGCACCTAATACTGTTTTGTTAAGTAAATATTTGTCGAGTCATTATCTTAGTCTTATACTTTTTGTGAAAAAGTAAGTTGATGATAAAAATTAGCAACCAAACTAAAAAAAAAAAGAGCGAAAAAGAAAAGAAAAATGGAAAATGAAAAGTATGGATGTGTGCTTCAATAAATTTGCTGCCGACTGTACATGCCTAAAATCTAGAAACTTGTTTCGAATTTGTAGGAGGGTGTATGTTTAGTATTGGAATAAACTTTTTCACAACCAACAGAGATATCTGCAGGTGTTATTCGAATGCTTAGATATATTATTTCCCTATGTGCAAGTGAGGCCGGCCGAGCGGTTCTGCGCTCAAAGCTGGTAGATGGGAGGTGCCGGGTTCGATCCCAGGTCGCGCTCATCGACCTAGCCGTTCGGAGTTTTCCGTGGTTTCCTCCGAAACTTGCGTAAATACGGGCTAGGACCCCTTAGAAAGACCCCCACGGAGGGCATTCCCCCTCTAGGCCTAGGACACATCAGGAGTCAATCGGCCTTAAATCCTACAACCAACCAACCAACCTATGTGCAAGTGATACTTACTTAGATGTATTCAAGTAATGCCTGCATTCTATAATAACGTAAAAATTTCGCTTAAATGAATAAAATATTTATTAAATAAAGTTGAGGTTGTTATGATATCATCTAGATAAATATGAGCAAACCTTAATAGTTTACTGTTCCTCGTTTTAATAACACCAGTTTTAATTAATATATATTTTGGTTTCTTTGCAATTATAGAATGGTTTGAATGGAGCTCAAACGTTGACATAAATTTTGTAGATTCGATATTAGATATTAAATCACTCATTTTGAGTAGTGGATACTGTGAATAATAAGTAACGGCGTTGATGTTTTTGTATGCCATGTTTCTGAATTTTCAGCAGGTTTACTTTTTTCTTGCAATGTAACACAACCGGAGAAACATGCAGGAAAATAACTAATATAATTATCCTCTCTTTTGGTATTTTATTTACATTCCAGTCTATAAAACCTTGTTTTACATATGGTTTCCTAAGCCCTGAGTCATTATTTGACGTGTCAATTCCATAACATTCTATATAAATGAAACCGGACGTGTTCGATAAAAGATCCTGAAATTTCCCCAGAAATTCGACAAATTCAGTTTTTTGAACTTCAGAAAGAGAGCTATCCTCTAAATTGACTTTCAGTTCCGACGATTCAACAAGTTCAGCTACTAAGTTTGTATCATCAATATTCAATAATTTAGTAACAAAGTTCAATTCTCAAATCACTTTATGCGTGAAGTCTATTTCCGCGATATGGGGTTTATTTTTGAGATTTTTAAGGACAAAATTGGCCAATTGTTTTCTACTTGATGTACTTTTTTTATTTTTTAAGATAACTTTATTATTATTATTATTTATTTATTTACAAATTTTTAACTTTGTATCGTCGGGGGAGTCATATTAGTCCGATTAAATCTTAAAAAAAAAAAAAAAAAAAAAAAAAATGGTAAATTTAGTATGAAATAAATGAATGATCTGCATCTGTGTCTCAAAACAACGCAATTACTAAGTTGTGTAAAAGATAATTTAGTCGAGAAATATCCACAGAACTTACGGAAATACTCTTAAGTTAATCTGAGAGAATTTCAGAATTCAATGGTTGCTACCTCTCCCAATGGAAGCGATTAAGTAGAGTAACAGCCGCCTTTGAACTTGACTGTGTTTATTTCCGATTGTAGGATGAAAACATTGCAAATCAATTTTGGAGTAAAAATCTTATGCATCTCTGCGGTCATCGTCTTTATCGACTTAATAGTGACAATTGGTTGCATGAAAAGTTAAAATTTTGAAGAAGGAGGACTCCATTCGTGATATGATAATTAGTTTCAGAATCGCTACCATTTTCGGCTGTAAAAGGATTATGCTACTGATTTTATGAAAAAGATTTTAGTAGTTGAGTTTCATGTATAAATGCCGTATTTTTTCTTCGATTTGTTTATATCTGATAGCTCTTGACAATAGCTCTAGCTCGAGTTTTCCATGAAAATAAACTTTTTCTTAGTTCCAACTGTCTTGTCAATTTTATCCCATTACTCTTGTATCGTTCTTCAAAGTAAGTTCAATGTTTTGGATACCGTTTTTTCTAAGGCTCGTGTTAATAAACCAAAAGCACAAAACACCATTGGAAAAGCGTTAAGTGATTTCACAGATATGTGTATTTAATTGCATATAATATATATATATTATTCCGGTCTCTGATTCTTTTTTTGCTAAATAAGCGACAGTTGACTTAGGCGAGTAACTTGAGGCTTTGCCTATATGAAGCTTAACTTTATCGATGTCTTTTCCATATGAGGCTGGAATTTCTTCTTCAAAAACAGTTCTAAAATATTTTGCTGATTGTAAAATGATTGACTTTACTTAAAACTTTTAATTTCCCGTTGTAACAAAATCCTGCAACTGTTATTAATCTCTTTCAGAACTTTTCTATACACTGATGAAACCATTTTGTGTGGTCATTCTCGTTAGCTGAGCAATAGAAAATTGATCATTTTTTATTACAGTCACTTAAATATACTCATATCCTCATCGAGTGTTACTACAAATTTTTCATCAGCTAAGTGTTTTTCATATAACTTTCTACAATTTGTTTTTCATTCAGGAATATGCTTTGGCAAAAGTAGATGAATTGTAGGTTTAAACATCTTTTTAACTTCAAATCTTTATATATGATTTTACTTACAGTGCCAGAAGACATTCTTCATTTCAATGAAATGGATCTTGATGATCTTGAGATTTCGATGAAATGGTCGACAAATTTCCTTTTAGGATCAAAGACTTCCCTTTCTTGATATTTACCTGTGTTCGAACAGTCTGAGGATGAAGTTTCGTGGTCATGTTTTCATTTTTACTTTCAGTTATACACATTTTTTCTTTCAAATTTAATATATTAAAAATACCTTTTTTTTTAGAAAGGCCCCCAATAACCGCAAATTTTACACCGTTTTATAATTAAGTGGTACGAATATTTCTGCTCGCAAAGTGCAGTTACGTAACCATCGAGCCATCTATCAATTTTAAACCATTTTCTTTTGTTTTCTTTCGTTTTTTTTTTTTTTTTTTTTTTTTTAACATTTTAATCAAAAGTTAAATGTGGCAGGAGATTATTTCAGATTTTTATCTCAAACTGCAAAAGAGAAAAATAAGTTATAAAATTGTTTCCATAAAAATGTAAACGACCTTTTGTAAGCTGTCATGGTCATACACTGTTAAAAATTTTGTCCAAATATAGTACACTGTAGCTGCAACCATGTGATGATGAAACATTTTACCATTATTTGGTGCTTCGTTCAACCAAGGCTTGGTTCTGCAATTGCTACATTCAGAAGGTGGAAAAATCTTTTGCCATAATCTGGTGCTTTTTTCCAACAAGAAGCACCAAATCGGAGTAGAAGGTGTCACTTTTGCATAGTTGCAGCTACTGCAGTACCAAGTTTTGATTGAACTTAGTAAACTGAAGAAACTGTAGTACCGACATTTGCTTTAACTTTAAACTGAAATATTTAACAGTGTAAGAAGTTACTAGTTTCATATCAATATTATTTAATAGTAAGTAGCAACAAAAATATGTTTAAAAGTACAAGGACAAAATCCGTTTAAACTGCTGAATTTTATCTAGCTTGCACAACAGAAATATTGTTAGTTCGTCAAAATATTTTAAAACACGGCTATACAGTTTTTTACGCACTTCGTTTTGTCTGTGACATTTGTGAAAGCATTTTTTATACGACGTTCTAGACTATTATGTGCAGGACTTTAGCCAAAATTGCGCGGAGTTATACTTTCAAATTAAATTTTCAAGACGCCTCTTTTAAAGCTAAATTTTAAGACACTAAATTTATCTTCATCTTCATTTTCATTTAATTAAAAATATACTTCTAATTGTTTGAATTTACATTATTTGACTTTGTAAAATAGACTTCAGAGAGGAATCGATTTGCTGCTTTCTACACACACCACCTAGTGAACTTGTTTTGAAATATATTTTTTGTTAATTCCTTAGCGCACCTCATGATTCTTCCATATATCAAATTTGATGGCAAACTGCTCGATCGTTTTAGCATAAGAATGTTGTTTATAGTTGAGATTTAATCATGCGCATCCTACATATAAATTTAAGGGATCTTGTATGATAAAATAAAATGGATTCCACAACCATTATAACGAAGTTTTAAAAAATTGAAAGTTATTTCTAGTTCTCACCAAAAGGATAATAGAATATTGCGTTTTATATATTACTTCAAATCTCAAAAATTAATTATTTTATAATCGACTTTTAAGCCTTTTTACTTCCATTACTCTACTGTCGTAGGTAATGGAAGTATTGTATTCGGTCCAAAAATTCGATATCGAGTTTTCACATAATTTACACGTTTTAATGTCTCCTGAGTCCAAAAAAGTAGTTTTTGGTAATTGGTCATTGTGTGTATGTATGTGCGGATGTGCGGAATCTTCTGGCTATCATATCTCCGAAACTAATAAAGATAGAACTACGAAACTTCAGAATTAAGGCAGGTCTGGTGTGCAGATGAATTTTTCAAATTTTGGTGAAAATTGGAAAACCGGAATTGGGACCGTAAGTCCGTATCTCAAAAACGGCTGCAACGATTTGCTTCAAAGTAGCTATATAAACACTCTATTAGAGGTCCTTTTGAATTATATAGTTGGTTAGTTCAGGAAAATTGATAGGCGTCCTGTATAAATAGCTCAATTTTAGGTCTGGCAAGTGCGTCAATAATAGAGCATGCCACGTTTTGGTAAAAGTTGGTATCTCAAAGACGGCTCTAACGATTTTCTTCAAAATTGTTACTTAAATCCATTTTAGATATCATTTCGTATGTATTACATGGTTGTTACAGGAAAGTTAGAAATCGTCCTGCTTAGGTAGGCCAGTTTTAGATCTCGGAAATTGGTGTTTCAAAAATAATCCTACAATTTATTTTTTTTTTTTTCTTATTTTTTAACTAGCTATGTAAACTTTGCTTTATGTGTCTTTATACGTGCATCAAGTTTCTCTCGCCGGAAAATATTCAGGTTTCTACTTCGTTAGGTCAATTTTATGTCTGCTGATCACACAATCTCCAAAAGAAGCATATAATCCGTGTAATAGTGGGTAATGGAAGTCGTGTGGTTGTTTCACGCCAGATTTTTCGGTAATGAATAAAGTATAATATAATTCATTAATTAAATATCTGAGATTATAATTATGCCTACATTTTGAAAAATATTTCTTTTTCTACTTATAGATATTTGAAAAAAAATCCATGATTGAATTTCTTGTGAGAATGTTTTTTTACAAGTTCACTTTTAGAAAATTCCTTCTACTGTAATATTCTTAAATTACATTTTTTCTTGAATGAATAAAGAAAACAGTGGTAAATTTGGTCTTGAATTTTTGTTTTACAGTGCTGAAGTGTGTAGAGGCATTCGAATACCATTTTTGTAATCTTGTAATAGATTTTTGAGTCGAATAGAATATTTTTACTGAAGCAAAAGCTGCTTTAGAAATAACAATAATTGATGAAATAACATTTTAAAGCGAACAACTTTTTAAAAATGTTTACTTTCTGAAAAATGATTATTCTGAAATATACAATAATATATACATTTTTATATTTCAATTTTCCAATTGTATAAACTGTAGAAGAACCTGAAAATAGCTATTCTATGTAGTTAGATTATATTTCAAGTAAAGCGAAATCTTTTGAAAATATAAATTTTGATAATGTAAATATTTTCTCAAAAATATTATTAAAAATTAATCTATTTCAACAAACTGCATGATATTTTAAAAAATAATAATAATTTTCTTTTATGATATAAAGGAAATGCAGAAATTTAGATTACTTTTCCGTTTTTCATAAAATAAAAGTTCTAAATTTTTCATGAATATAAAAATGACACTGTGTATCGGAATACTGTTTAAATTTTTTTCTTTTTTTAAATATAAAAATCATTGTATGAAAGAAGCATATTGTCTTGTGAATTTTTAGATTCTTGTACATTCATCTTCAAAAAATTTGTTCGCAATTTATCAATCTGTGTATTGTGAATTTTGCGTCAAAATAACTTTAAACACAGCTTTATATTATATTTTAAAATGATACAAATATATTATGCAAGTTATTAAAAACAAAGGGTATAATAATTATTTGTCGTAGTCATGACGAATATCGCAAGTTTTCCAGGGACTTACGCAGGCGTAAATTTATAAATATTTCACCAATGCACTTGGTGAAATTCTTTTCCAACTCATTCTTTCTGCAGTTTCGGTCTTTTAAAACTCTTTTACGAGGGAGTTTGAAAAGTTCCTGGCTTTTCCCATCAAGAAAAAATTCAGAGTTAGGAAATTATATGTTTATTCAATATAGTCGCCCTGGAGACTGATGCACCTTTCACAGAGTTGTTCTAACATTTGTAATTATGAATTACACATGACACATTAAAATAAAATGCATTGTGACTCCTGAAACCTGCTTTTAGAAGCATCATGTCTTTAAGTCTTTAAAACGTTACTCCTTCAAGTGTTTTTTTTTTTCAAATTAGGAAACAAAAAATAATCAGAGGGGCTAGGTCAAGGGAATAAAGAGGATGGTGGACCAACTGGAAACCTAGGTTGTTCAATTCAGCTCGAAGTGTGCGCAGGTGCATTATCAGAATAAAACAAGATTCCTTCCTTTGTCAAATTCCCCAGTCGTTTCTTTTCAACTTCTTGTTTTAGTTCGTCTGGAAGGTTAGTACAATACTCTTCAGCTCTACTGGAGCCCCGAGGTAAAATGTCTACGAGCATAATCCTAAATTTGTCTCAATAAATAGACTCTGAGATTTTTATTATCGATTTCTGGACATCATTCTGTTGATTTTATTATTATTATTATTATTATTATTATTATTATTAATTTCAGGATCATAAATGTGGAGCCACGTTAGGTCTTCTGTCACTAAATTAAGCAGAAATTCTTGTGAAGCTTCAAAATATACCGAAATGACTTTGGATGCTTAAACTCGTTCCTTCTTCTGATCACTGTTCAACAATTTGGCACAAATAAAAAAAGTTGTAAAAATCATAATGATTTGATATTTGTTTACAGTTACATACCAAGACATCTGGCTTTCATTTGCCACCAAATTTATTTTCCTATTTCAACTCGAAAGGGGCAAAGCCAAGCACTTTTCAGCTCCTCTCCCCCCCCCCCCCCCCCCCCATTCGTATTTTTTATAATTACGAAAGCATTAGAGTATTTAAAAGTTAAAAGCAGTTAAAAAAAATACCTTTTTTACTTTGTCTAGTGCTTATTGGTTGATAAAGAGTCTTGCTTAATTGTTTTTATCCGGAATAAAAATGCATGTTTTTACAATTCATGATATTTGATTACAACATTCATCTTCTCTAACTTATTTAGATTGATTTTACAGATAAAATTCACTAATGATAATACTAATGTTAAAAAGTGAAATTTTTTGTTTAAAATAAATTACTGATTAACTATGTTAACAAAAAAAAAAACAGTAAGAGACAGAAAACAGTAAGAGTGTTGCACCTTTTGTTACTATGATGACAAAGTGAAAAGTAAAAAAAAAAAAAATATTTGACTTTCAACCGCCTCTGTTGAATTTTGTTATAAATATCAGATTGTAGCTAGTATATTGCTACCAAATTTGCTGCATAGAAGATTCATATGATGCATTCAAATAATTAAAAAATAATAATGCAAGCTTTTCATATAGAACGCTATCTGGTGGATCTTTTTTTAACATTTTTTGTTGTTGTTTGTTTCTTTCTTGGTCCTTTATCGTAAATGGTGCACAAGTCAAAGTTTGCAACCAAATGCTCGCCCATTTTAGCTTCAGAATACTGTTTATAGTAATGGTCTAATCATAACCAATTTGTATAATCTGATGAAAAGCATACTTTTTTTTTTTTAATATCCAAAGGACATACTTGCTGAGATTTTACCTGTAGCATTAAAGCAACATTTAACAGAATAAAATTCATATCAATATCTTTAAAATGTATTTACAAAAATAAGTGGGGGAGAGAAAGAATGTCATAATTTAAAAAAAGAAAGAAATAAAAGAAACAATAATATTGCATACAACGTGAAACTATTTAAAAACGAATGACATTTGAAACTAATCGGTGGTAAATTTATTTTCACCTCATGCGTGAAAGAAATATTGCACTTTTATTTATTTATTTATTAGCACGACAGACAGCGATTCTGTGTTGTCGTCGTTTACAGTATCACACTTTATTTATGAGCGTGCAAACATTTTTGTTTTTATATAAATTTCTAAAGCTGAAAGTTTATCATTGTATCTATCCGGATTTTTAATCTGGGTTATTAGATTTTATAGAAAATTTGTATATATAGGAATCCGGACAAAATCTAACTAACACCATATTTTTTAGCCGTCTAACAAACGCCGTACAACCACATTTTTAAAAGTTCATTTGCATCTAAATAACTTCACTGCATGTTTTAAATAATCAAAAAACATAAAGCATTTATTATTTCAGTGGATTAATGGATTCCATAATCGACTAATAATTATTTTTTTTTCTTATGTGAAAGTGTGGAAAACAAAGAAAGGTTGGCAATTATACATATTAAATTTTCTCTTGTCACATCATATTTTTATAACTACTTTTCATATAAAAAATAAAATAAATAAATATAAAAATATAAAAATAAAATATTTTAAAAAGATTAAGAATAAGAGATATTATAAATATTAAAACTTAATAAAAAGTATTTTTAGTTCGAACGCATCTAACTTTATTCAAAAACTTTTTGCTTTAAAAGAAGATTGGCAATTATATTGATTTAGAAGAATTAAAACTAAATATTTTATTTTATTATAAAATATTTTTTAAAAATTGCAATGATAAAGATTTTGTAAAATCAAATCTATACATAAAACTGAAACTTACTTTAACTCCAAAAGTTTTCTATTTTCTTGAAGAATATTTTTTTTTAAATCTGGAGTGACTCATCTTGACTTTTCGAACACTGAATGATTCACGGTTGTATAAATAAAATAATGTAAGAGAAATCATTAAATAAACAAAAGAGAAAATTATAATAGGGTGTTTGAGAATTTTTCTTCATGTAGTATGTTGTTTAATTTAATGATATTGCATTTCAACTAATTTGAGACCATAGGTCATACTGATAAAGAAATTTCAGTTGTGTCCCTGTAAAAATTGGCAATCGTAATGATTTAGAAGAAACAATATCTAACAAAGCTGAAATCAATTTGTTTTTAATCCAAAAGTGTTTTATTATATTAAGAGTTAAATAAATAAATAAATAAATAAATAAAAATGGGAAACAAAATGGCAATGGTAATGATTTGAAACAATGAAAACAAAATAAAATTTAAAAATATTTCTCGTACGATTATTTTTATTTATTTATTTATTTAACAATGTATATCCCTTAATCTGGAATTTATTTTCCGCATTCGTTTTAACATTCATTATCATAAGAATGGATTTGCGACAGACAAAACAAATATACATGCATATAGTTAACATTAAAATACACTTTAAAAAACCATTTGGATTTTTTAGTTTTAATCATGCAATTGTTTTTAATGTATCTTGAAGAAAATGAAATATGCTTGTATAATTCAGAAACCTTAATTAACACAACAGAATTTTTAAATGGAAAATGGTATTCAAAATGGCTTTGAAAATTAAAGTTATTCATTAGATATATATGAATGTATCATACAACAAACCTTGAAAAACATATTATTCTCTTTATATGCATATCTTAGTGCAATATTTTTTACGGGTTCATTAAATAAAGATTGGAGAACTCGTTAATATACTTATAAATTCCATATTTCAAATTTATTAATTTAAAAGAAACTTGAAAAATTAGAAAAATTTTCTATCTAATTACGTTCGTCGATTATTTATTTTGCTATACAGAACGAATAAAAACCTTAAATTACATTTATTAAATTTTTTTTCAAAACCGCGACGCATGCTTTAGTATAATTTCTACATGAATTATTTATTTAAAAAGTGCTGTTAACAACTTGAAACAAACCATTTTAAAACCTTTTGTTGAATAATATTTTTTTTTTTTTTTTTTTTTTTTTTTTTTTTGCATTTCTTTTTCTGTCTCATTATGGTTTAATTACGAAAAAATAATTCGCTTGTAAAATAAACATTTTCACAGTTTTTACTTTGAAGATTTTACACAACGCATGAAATTTAATAATTTATTTACGTGTCTTTTTTTTTTTTTTTTTTCTAAAGGAAAAAAAAATATCCAGAGATTATTTTCCTTTTGAAATTAATTGCTCAGTCACTGTTTAGAAAAATGTTTTCAATATTTCAGATCGGAAAATAAAACAACTAAACCTTATGCAAAATTTTTAAGAAACGATAAAAGTGATAGTTACAGTGACAACGAATTTTATTTATTTATTCATATATTTTATTTGTTTATTATTATTTACTTTTATTATTATTGTTGTTTCTACTGAATATTTTGCTTTGAAATTTTAATCATTTATTTTTTGTTAATCTTTTGTTACACAATATCTTTTTTTAATGCATTAAGAGTCCAAAAATGAGTAACTCCGTCCACTGAATTAAAAATATCACCAATCTTAACATTCCACTTTAATACTATATTTTAGAACATTAACAAACTGACTATAGAATTTAAAAAACGTTGCAATCTTCTTCATATCTAAGATATAATTAATAAAATTATATTTTCCTTTCTTTTTAATTTGTTATTATAATGAATTTTACTTATGAATTGTATGGTGGATTCGTAAAATATGATGCTTTTTTCGCTTTTTCTTACTCATATATGGCAGAAAAAAGCATGTTTTGGAATAAAATTTTCGAAATTATGTTTTTATGATTGCAGGTCAAAAAGACAAGCTTTTAAGATCACAGCTATTGCAAGAAAAATAATATGCGCAATTCACAAGTTGAGTGCGATGCCGAAATTGCTGTCTTTTCCGTTCAGCCGACAGCGAAAAATTTATTTCGTAGGGGTCATAGGTTGTGTACTGATAACTGGTACACCAGTGTCGATTTGAAGAATAACCTAATAGGCAAAAACACATATAATTGGTACACTTCAAACAAAACGTAAAGGGAACCCAAGTGAAGTAATAAATATTAAATTGAAACTCGGAGAAATTATTGTCAAAGAAAATAATCAGGGTATTACAGTGCTGAAATGGAAAGACAAGAGAAATATTTTATTCCTGTCTAAACAAAACATTCAAGCGAAATCATAAATGTAAAAACAAAAAGAGGAATTTGCCCCAAACCGAAAATTGTAGCTGAATGTAATAAAGCAAAGACTGTATTGACTTGTCAGACCAAATGAGTGCGTATAGCAGGCTCTTGAGAAAATCTCTCAAGTGGTATAAAAAGTTGCTTTTCGATCTATTTCTAAATATTGCTGTTATGTCTTGTCCATGTTTCAAGAAGTAACAGGGGAGTCGGGGGGGGGGGGGATATCAGTTACGGCATTTCGCAGACAATTAACGGATGCACTCCACTCACACTGCGGCTAGATGAAGAAATTCCAGTCCAAGGTGAAAGAAAAATTGTTCATAAATTTCACAAAAAGGAAAGAGACAAATATAAAGTCCGAAGATATTGTTCGGAATGTTAAGATGACATTTCAAAACTATTTGGACGCAACAATTTGACCAAAAAAGATGTCACGTTTTCTAATATGTGTAAATCTAAGTCAAATTTCTGTTTAGATTGTTCCAATAAATTTCATTAAAACCACATATGACTACATTTCATTGAGACTACATTTATTTTTTAACTTTAATACTGTCGATCCCCAGGGACCGACGCCAGCCACACGGAAAGTTCACTGCTGGTCCCCAAGGAAAAATTGTTCATAAATTTCACAAAAAGGAAAGAGACAAATATAAAGTCCGAAGATATTGTTCGGAATGTTAAGATGACATTTCAAAACTATTTGGACGCAACAATTTGACCAAAAAAGATGTCACGTTTTCTAATATGTGTAAATCTAAGTCAAATTTCTGTTTAGATTGTTCCAATAAATTTCATTAAAACCACATATGACTACATTTCATTGAGACTACATTTATTTTTTAACTTTAATACTGTCGATCCCCAGGGACCGACGCCAGCCACACGGAAAGTTCACTGCTGGTCCCCAAGGACCAGCACCGCGCTCAACGTGTTAAAGTTAATGAAATTTGTTTGCTCTTCAACCTATAAACATACACTCAAGAGCCAAAACATTACGACCACCCCTACATTTTGCAACGAACTCGCCTGGATGACGTGAAAGGTACGTGATCAAGAGGGAGTAGTATTTACAGTCGGCTGCAAAATTATTCGAGCACTAGCAATAATCCCTGTCTAAAAAAAGTACACTTAATACTGCTTTGTTAAATAAATCCTTATCGATTCATGTTCTTAGTCAGTCTAAGAACGTGATTCGACAAGGATTTATTTAACAAAACAGTCTTAAGTGTACTTTTTTAATATAGGAATTATTGGCTAGTGCTCGAATAATTTTGCAGCCGACTCTAACTGCTGCTGGAGAGTCTGAAGTATCATTCTTTCGCTTACTTTTATAGTCCAGTCAAAATAGGAGAAACAGAAAAAAAAATCGTGTAGTTTTGAAATTTTGCATGCTCATAGCTAAGAGGGTCCTGAACAACATACTAAAAGTCCCCGCCCGTGGTGAGTGAGCGGGGGCAGGGGAGCATTTAAGGGTGGCAATTTTCAGTTTTTATTAAATATATTAAAAACTATCGCATTTAGAGAATAAATGTCAATTACAGAATTAATCTACGTAAAATTTCCTACAAAAATGTATGTTACATTTTGTTTGTATGATCAATTGTTTAGAAGATATAGGTGAATGAAATAACACATTTTCTTGAAAAAATCTTTTTTGCAGTAGTAATATCAACTAAAGTGTGCAATTAAAAGGGTTCTTGTCAAATATTTTTAAATGTACAAAACAAATATATACATAGGGAATATGCAAGGATAATACAGCATGTTTTGTAAGTTTTGAGTAATTTTAAGGCTAGTAGGCGCAAGTGGCGGTTTGAGTAAAAATCCAGATAAAGAAGACCCAAAACCGATCAACATTAAAAAAAAAAAAAAAAATCGTGTATCTTTGAAATTGAGCACAGTTATAAAGTTAAATGTCCTGAACAACATACTAAAAGTCCCCAACCATGGGGGGGGTGAGCGGCAGGCAGGGGGGTCATTTAAAGGGGGCACATTTCAGCTTTTATTAACTATCTTGAAAACTATCGCATTTAGAAATAAAATGACAATTACAAAATTAATCTACGTGAAATTTCCTACAAAAATGTATAGTACATTTTGTTTGTATGATCAATAGTTTAGAAGATATAGGGGAATGAAATAACACATTTTCTTGAAAAATTCTTTTTTGCAATAGTAAAATCAACTAAAGTGTGTAATTAAAAGGGTTCTGGTCAAATATTTTCTAATGTACAAAACAAATATATGCATAGGGAATATGTAAGGATAAAACAGTATGTTTTGTATGTTTTAAATCATTTTAAGTTTAAAATTCGCAGGTGGTGGTTTAGGTAAAAATCCAGATAACGAAGACCCAAAACCGACCAACATTAAAAAAAAATCGTATAGCTTTGAAACTGAGCACAGTTATAAGGTTAGGTGTCCTGTCCTGAACAACATACTAAAAGTCCCCAATCGGGGG
This sequence comes from Salticus scenicus, assembly GCA_963930645.1. Classification (NCBI taxonomy): domain Eukaryota; kingdom Metazoa; phylum Arthropoda; class Arachnida; order Araneae; family Salticidae; genus Salticus; species Salticus scenicus. The sequence goes on from OZ005656.1 coordinate 78,563,845, forward strand.
AGAGGAGGGGGGGGGGAGGGCATTCAAAGGAAACACTTTTCAGTTTTTATTAATATCGTGAAAACTATCGCATTTAGATAAAAAATGTCAATTACAAAATTAATCTACGTAAAATTTCCCATTAAAATGCCTATTACATTTGTTAGTATGATCAATAGTTAAGAAAATATAAATGTTGCTTTGTATCTTACAGATATCTTACAGAAAGGTGGAGTTTTTCGATTTGTACATTTTGACTTCCACCTTTTAAACTTGGCGCATTACGCGCGCACACGCACTTACAGATATTTATTTGTATGAGTAGAAAATATTTAACCCGAATCCTTTTAATTACGAACGATAGTTTATGTTACTATTGTACATAACATATAAAATTAAATAAAAAAATAAAAATACACAGAATAGATTTGCCTATAAAACGAGTAGTTATGATTTCAAAGACTGATTTCATATGACAATTTTTCATTTTTATATATTGACATATTTTTAGAATATTTAATTCGCAGTGTTTTAAATTTCTGAGAAATAATTCTTTTTAATAATAAAAAGTTTTTTTTTTTTATGTGGAAAAAAAATGTTTAAATGAAGTGACTAGAAATATAAAGAAAAACAAAGGCTTCAAATTTGTAACACCCCTCTTTTATGTCAGGGATTAAAAAGCAATTTTACCTAAACCACAACTTGCACCGACTAACCTTAAAATTGTATAAAACGTACAAAACATGCTGTATTATCCTTACATATACCATATGCATATATTTGTTTTGTGCATTAGAAAATATTTAACCATAACCCTTTTAATTACACATTTTAGTTGATTTTATTATTGCAAAAAAGAATTTTTCAAGAAAATGTATTATTTCGTTCCCCTATATCTTCTAAACTATTGATCATACAAACAAAATGTAATATACATTTTTGTAGGAAATTCCACGAAGATTAATTTTGTAACTGACATTTTTTTTCTCTAAATGCGATAGTTTTCGAGATTAAATAAAAGCTGAAATGTGCCCCTTTAAATGCCCCCTGATCCCCGCTCACCCCCCATGGTTGGGGACTTTTAGTATGTTGTTTAGGACACTTTACTTTATAACTGCGCTCAATTTCAAAGCTACAAGATTTTTTTTAATGTTGATCGGTTTTGGGTCTTCGTTATCTGGATTTTTACTCAAACCGCCACTTGCGCCTACTAGCCTTAAAATTATTTAAAACTTACAAAAGATGCTGTATTATCCTTGAATATTCCCTATGTATATATTTGTTTTGTACATTAGAAAATATTTGACAAGAACCCTTCTAATTGCACACTTTAGTTTATTTTACTACTGCAAAAAAGAATTTTTCAAGAAAATGTGTTATGTCATCCCCCTATATCTTCTAAACAATAGATCATACAAACAAAATGTACTATACATTTTGTAGGAAATTTTACGTAGATTAATTTTGTATTTGACATTTTTTCTCTAAATGCGGTAGTTTTTAAGATATTAAATAAAAACTGAAAAGTGCCCCCTTAAATGCCCCCTGCCCCCGCTCACCCACCACGGGTGGGGACTTTTAGTATGTTGTTCAAGACCCTCTCGACTATGAGTATGCAAAATTTCAAAACTACACGATTATTTTTTTCTATTCGTCAAATTTTGGCCTTCGTTGCCTGGACTATTGTATGTGATGGGAAAGGCTGCGGATCTAAGCGACATTGATAGAGGGCAGATTGTAATGGCTCGAAGGCTCGGAACAAGAATTTGCGAAACTGCACGACTCGTGGGTTGATCGCGATCTATAGTTGTTAGTACTTATGCAATGTGGATGAATGACGGTGAAAGAAGCAATAGACGACATGGTGTTGGACGTCCACACGTTTTCAAAGAAAAAGCTCGTCGGAGATTGTCCCGCTTGGTGAAGCAAAACCTGAGCCAGACAATGGCTCAGCTGACAGCCCAATACAGTGCAGGGCCAAGTAGAATTGTATCGGAGCACACTGGTCAGCGGGCACTGTTGAACATCGGGCTACGCAGTAGACGTTCTACTCATGTGTCTCTGCTGACCAAGCGTCATCGCCAACTACGCCTACGCTAGGCCCGGGAACATCGTGACTGGACAATGGATCAGTTGAAGAGAGTTGCCTGGTCAGATGAATCACGGTTTGTCATTCATCACGCCGATGGCCATGTCAGGATACGCCGTCTTCCAGGCGAACGGTTGCTCCCTCAATGTACAGCAGGTCATACACAGGCCGGTGGTGGCAGTATTATGTTTTGGGGACGTTCTCTTGGTCGTCTCTGGGACCTGTGGTTGTGGTAGAGCAGACCATGAAAGATACGGAGTATCTGAACATCATTGCGGACCAATTCCTCATTTACATGGCGTCTGTCATCCTAACTGGAAATGGAATGTTCCAACAGGACAACGTTCCGTGTCACAACACTGTAAAAAAATAACTATTACCAGCTGCAAGAAACTCTCTGTGATTGGAGAAAATAATTATTTTCTCCAATCACAGAGAGTTTCTTGCAGCTGGTAATAGTTATTTTTTTACAGTGAAGGCTCGAATTGTGTTGGAGTGGTTCCAGGAACATATTGCTGGATTCCAGTTAATGTCCTGGCCGCCTAACTCACTGGATCTCAATCCGATAGATCACATTTGGGATGTCATGAAACGAAAGCTTAGAGTTCAAATACCACCAAGTCGCAATATCTGGGATTTACGTAACCATTGCTTAAACATCTGGTGCAATTTGTCTCCGGCCATCTACCAAAGACTTGTGGCTGTCCAGACATGGCTGTCCATAAGGGAAAGGTCACAGTTGTCTGATAAGTCCGATGTTAATATCGTTTTGTTGTTCAAATTTTCTTTATTTGAAGACCTTTGGCCTTCCCATCCCTGGCCTTCCATCCCTCTTACCTTACCGGGCTTGCACTGCCTTTTATCACAAGAAAACTCATGGATGTCTTCTTAAGAGCATTTTTGTCAAACGACTTAGTCAACTGATCCTTGTATGGTGATTCAGTGATGAGGATGAACCCTGCTGCTTTGCGTCCACGAGTACTGGTACACTTCTTAATGCTGAAAACATATTTCGAATGGAGAAACTGCATGTGAAGTTTCTGGGACACATAGTTACACCAAAAGAAAGTTAACCTCTATCACATGTAACCTAAAGACATGCGTGACTAAAGGCGTACTTCTAAAAGTAGCTTTGGATCTCCGCTTTCCAGATATCACTGTGAAATTATTTTAAATTAACCACAAAAACATGAAAGTAAAATGATTTCAGATCAAAAGTTTGCAGTCCAGAACAAACAGTAATTCGCACACTAACTCACACGGCATCCACGCTGTTTCAAAGAATGGTTCGAACTGCTCTCTGCTATCTTATACAGTCCTTGCTACCAGACTTCAGCACCTCTCTTCGTGACTTGGGAAAGGGTGCTTACAGTCGGCAGAAAAATTATTGAAGCACTAGCAATAATTCGTACATAAAAGATGGGTTTCTAATACTGTTTTTTTAAGTAAATATTTGTCGAGTCACGATCTTAGCCTTATACTGTTTATAAAAAAATAAGTTGATGATAAAAATTCGCAATCAATCTAAAAAAAAAAAAAAAAAAAAAAAAAAAGGAAAAATGTGGATATGTGGATATGTGGATATGTGCTTCAAATTTTGCATTTTAAACTCTTTTTCAGAATTAAAATATGAAAAAAAAAATTAAAAAATAAATAAAATAATAAAATTAAATGAGTGCTAATTTAACGGTTATGAATTTTTTGAATGTGAAAATGGAATTTTAAAAAATTCATTAAGTAATAAATAATTGTGGAAACAAATTTTTTCATAGAATATTTGTTTCTGTGGAACAATTTTTCTATGGAAATATAATTTTAAGGCCCTTTAACGATGGCCTTGGCTATCCGCGAGATTAGATATTTCCCCCCTTTTAAAGGCTACACGAAGAGGAGAGTGTTTGGGCTTCTGCCTCACATAAAAGGTGCAATTTTAAAAACATGGCGTTTTTTATCCCAACATCCCACACATTTTTAGGTTCCTTGAATACGAAAAACAGGTTTTTGACGGTTGGTGAGTGTTGTCTGCGTGTGTGTCTGTGTGTCTTTTATCAACATATCTCAATAACACATAATAACAGAATATCCAAACACTAAATCTGTATCGTTTGGGAATGCTACACTAACATTTTTGGCGTGATAAAACAAATGTTTCGTGTACAAGAATATCAATTCAAATACATTACGTCTTCTAGTGAAATTTCTGGTAGGTAAGTTTGACTCATTAGAATTAAATAAAATTAAATATTCATATGATTTTTATATGTATAAAAGCATAATTTGTGAAGAATATAATATGGAAATCATTCAAGCATTCATTTACAGAGCTGCCCAAAAGATATAGCTGAAGCGCATAGAACATTTACAATGTCGATGCTTTTAAATGCATGTTATAAAACGCGTAGTATAACGAAATAAATTAAAAAAGGAGATTTTAAAAAATACTGGTGTGTACTCCAGTACTTTTTAAAGAATTCATTTTAACAAGCTGGTTAAATAAAATTAAATTAAATTGCCCCCTTATTAAATAAAATGTAACAATAATTAAAAATTTCAGTATATCAATGAAAGAGAGAAAGGATTAAATGAGTATAATTTCAAGATATTAGACATGAAAGGGGATGAAGAAATAGCTTAAGAAAATTTTAATCGTTCTTAATAATCTAAAATATATCTTACTTCTTTTTTGCAATTTATGAAATTTTCATTCATCATACATCTAGAATATGAAGGAATATTCTGTTTTCTTTAACATCGTTACTGTCAATGTTTAATCGGCAAATATGTGCGGGAAAAGAAATACAAACTAGTATCACTAGTAGACGGGAGCTGACGTATTCCTAAACCCTCCGTTTGATTATCGTATCTACATGTATAAAGAATCCAAGGTTGTTATTCAATTTTAAATTCGTTTCAAATTTTTCAGAAATCTTTTGCCTACACCGTTCTTTAAAAATGGGGTTGAGTTGGGGTTGCCACTACATGGTTTCTTTTACATCAATGTTTCAACCGAGATTCGAACACTATATTTGGGATCTGAATGTCAAAAATATTACTGTTAAAATATCAGATGGGCCACCACACTTTAAAACTTATGAAACTTAGTATAAACTTTCAAGTCACATCCCCATTACTAAATTCTGACTTCCTGCTATTATTCAGTTTTTAGTAATGGGAAATAAACTGTTCACCCGCACCGCCACTTTTAAATTTACTGATCTCAGAAAACAAATCACTTGGAATTCCCATATGATAAAGATTTAAAATGCCGAATTTGAACTTCCAACACGTATTTCTTTTTAAGTTAGGTTGATAACAGATACACAGACAAAAGTACCAACCGATACCATATTTTCGAATTCAACAGACCTCAAAACATGTAACCAAAAGAAAAACAGAGAATCCATATTCGGACTCTAAAACAATACTTATGCATGTATATATTGGGTTAGAGAATGTAATTATGATTACCAAAGATTGTTTCTAGACATGGGATAATTTAATAAAGCACTCCATAAATTACATCTAGTAAAAAAAAATATATTTGACTAATTTTTAGTAGTCCCATATATTGTCTATAAATTGTTTGCACATTACATAGTGTATTTAAATTTATTATAGTAAAGGAAAGAAATGCATTACACAACTTAAATACACTTCAAGAAATATTCAGCCATTGATTTATTCGAATTCTTTTATGTGGCCCAGTAAAAAATTGAGAAATGCTTTTCATACCATATTCTTCAGGAAACATTCTTTTACGTATTTTTAAAAAAATGTATTTTAATTTCAAAACGTTTAATGCAGTCTAAAGAGGTTAAAATATACCAACGGGACATTTTGCCCATAGACGTAATATTAGGATTCTGAGTTCGTTCATGAATTTTTATGTGCTTCTTTCAGTGAACTATTCATCCTTTTTTAATAGAAAAGTTCAAGTAATATTGCCATGTGAAGTAGCTTTAGAATACCGAATTTGATCTTATGTTAATATCTGCTTTCCAATTATGCTGTTAACTCCACAAGCAGTTTAACATTTAAAACAGGATTTTCAGATTTAGTGACCCCAAAACGTGTAATCATAGAAATAACCCAGTTTCATTTCGAAAATTTGACTTACAAACGTTATTTTCGTTATGGGTAAGGGAAAAAAAAAAAGAATATTGTCATTATTTATGTGTATCCATTTTCTCTACATATGTATAATAAAAGAAGATGTGTGTGTGTCCGTCGCTTTGTAAGAAAAAGACTGGTTGTAGAGCTAAAGAATTTTGCAAGGAAGTCTGTATTAATCTTTCCTATGCACCTTGAAGCCCGATTGTCAAATATTTTATTAGTTTTCTTTTAATTAATTAAAATCTATACATTTCAGAAGTGACCTAATCTGGAAATAGATACATAAAACTAAGTAAACTTTCCGTAGCCGATTAGTTCAGTTCGTTAAAGCGGCATACTATAACGTGAAGGTCGTGTGTTCCATGTCAACTTATAAAAGAAAATCTTTCCAAGAAAGTAACAAAAGACAAATTTAAACTTGGGGGGGGGGGCGCAAAAGGATTATCATGGAGATCCTTTCGAACCTCTCTTGATGCCCTTCGAAGCCCAACTTTTTAAATTTTGATTAGTTTATTATTATTATTATTATTATTTTTTTTTTTTTATTAATTAAAATTTTTAGAGCTGGTAAGAGCTGGCAGCACCACATATCGCAGTCACAATCACCACAGCACGAGCACCACATACCGTCCACTTAAGCAGCTAAATTGAAGGATCCGGTTAAGGTGCAAATGCAAGCAGTGGGGACCCGGAACCGATATAGAACAGAACGAGAAGATACTGCCAAAAGCAGGTTTTAAGCGCTTTCAATTTTTTTTTTTTTTTTTTTTTTTTTTTTTTTAAGATTTAAAATATTGTGACTAATATTTTCTTTTTCCTTGAAATATAGTGACTAGTGAAGCAGGTGAGGCCTGCAAGTTTTAAATGTGATTATATTAGTAATTTAATTGATGATTAAACAATAAATTATCGAAAAATATCATCTACATTTTTGCTCTTATATCTTTGTTTTTTTTATTCTAAAGCAGTCTTTTTTTTTTTTTTTTTTTTCCTCCATCATTTTATGATTGGAACGGCTAAAAATATTTTAAAGTAACCTTGTTAGAAATCAAAATAATTCTGCTAAAGTCTTATTTAAATAAATGATTGGAAAAAAATGTATTCCGTTTAATTCAATTTTTAGCGTTTCGAATAAAAATATTTACAAGTAAGAAACTTGTTACGATATGTATCCTTATGCGCTTCGGGGTATGTTTCTTAGAGATAAAAGAAAAGCAACCAATTAAATCACTTTAAACAGATATGTATTTATCGAAGCATTTAGAATAAAGTAACTTTTTTCGGTTTTTGAAGTGCAGAAAATATTTTTCATTTAAAATCATTTTGTATTTTTATTCCTTGAAATGCAAAAAATATTTACATGTGAGTTTTTTTTTTTTTTCTTTCATACGAAGGGAATATGAAAATATCTTTTCACAATAAATATCAGTTTCTGACATAATAATATTAAAATATGACATACAATTAAATAACAATAGATCTTTACTTTTCAATGCACACTTTTTCTAAATACTTTTTATCGTTTATTATTAGGTTAAGCATGTTAAGTAATGTTTACTTATATTAAAATTCTCCTTATGATTAAACGAGTAATTTTCATATATACAATCCTGGAAAAATTTTTAAAGCCAAGCGAAAAACTTTATTTATTTCACTACCGCTGATATGAGTTTTGTGACAATTTAAATATAACATAAGAATAGGCAATTTTTATTATATCTATAAAAATTTTGCAAAAAATTATTTCTTATTTTAAAATTTATTTTCTTTTTCACATATGTAAAAAGCTAGAAAAAATATTAAGGCCATATAAGATATTATTTAAAAAACAGTTAATAATCTAAAAACTTTGCTTTTTCTCGGTAAGTTTTATCATTTTTGAGATTATAAAATTTAAAAAACTTTAAAGTGTGGAAATAAACTTCAAAATATTTACATATATATATTGAAGTTTTATGCATTTTTAAACACAATGTAATGAATGACAGTTTTAAATAAATCTATAAAAATATTTCAAAAATTAAATTTACTTTTTGTTTTAAAATTCATTTTTTTTTTCTTTAATACATGTAGAAAACTAGAAGAAATGATACACATAGTATTAAAATAAATGCTGATAATCCAAAAATTTGTCCTTCATTTCAATTTACTGAATCATTCTCGACATTATAGATTTAGAAAGTTTCTTCAAGGTGTCTTTTAGTATGATTTTCCAGCCTTTTCAATGGCCATTTTTAGCTCACCTACGGTGTTGTAAGTTTTCCCATTTCCATAAATGTCACCAACCAAAATGCCCTATAAATTTTCTATTAGGTTCAGGTCAGGGCTTCTTGATGGCCATTCAATCACTTGGGCATGATTAGCTTGAGGCCAGGATTTTGTGAAGCTTCATGTGTGTATTAGTGCATTATCTTGCTGAAATATAGTCTCCAGATGTTATGAGGGACGCCTCTGACAACAAATTTTTGGCAACAATATCTTGATAGGCTTCTGAGTTGATCTTTCGTTTTAAAAAAGAAATTAGTGCTGTACCGTCAACAGCAAAAGCACTCCAAACCATCATGTATCCACCCTTAAACTGACACTTTGAGAAACATCTTGGTTCTCGCCGTAGATCATGCCAGTAATGCCTAAAACTGTCCGATCCATCAAGATTAAATTTTTTTCATCAGAAAAAATAACGTTTTCCTATTTATCACCAAAAGCAGCATGCTTCTTTGCAAAATCTAGGCGCGCCATTTCATGCCTCTTATTTAGAGGTGGCAGATGCTTCATTTTACTAAATCTTACGTTTGGGTGTTTTGATAACACATTGCGCACAGTTCGGCTGGTACAAGAAAACTTTAAGTTATTTACAATTTGGGAAGAGGAAAGTTTCTTTGCGTTGCTCGACTCACAATATCTCTCACTTGTCGAGGAGTCAATGAAGATGGCCTTCCTGTTCCTTTCCATTGAGCGTATAATCATCACTATTTTTTAAAAAGTTATTCACTACAGTCTTAGATCTTCTTATTCTTTTAGTTATTTCTCCAGAAGTTAAGCCACATTGTTTAAAACTAAGGATCTTACCTTATTCAATCATTGTTATTTTCTTACGTCTTCAGATTTTGAAAAACTATGCAATTTCTCTCTGACATGAATGTTATTCTTTAAAACAGCTTCGCATACAACAATAAGGTACTGCAGAAAATGAAATGAGAAAAGCATCAATATTGAGTTTGGTTTTATTTTTTCCCCGGTTTTCCATGTATTAAAAAAAAAACTATTTTTTTTTTTAAGTAAAAAGTAACTGTTTTTAACGTTATATTTTTATATGTTCAAATTAAGCTGTTATTTTCTGCGTTGGGTTTAAATGTGCATAAAATTCGAATGAGTAAATGTGAAAATAATGATATTTGGAGTCTTAGTTCAACTCAATCTTCTAAATATTTCCTGAGATTTTAAAGCACATTTTTTAAAAACTAGGAATTATTCCTTGTTTAATCAATGTTAATGTCTTATCTCTCTCCATTAAAAATCCATTTTAAAAAAATCAAATTTTCTGCTGACATAGTCTTGAATTATGAAGACAGCTCCGCAGACGACAATAACATGCCGCAAAAAATTAATAAAAATTGAAAAAAGTAAAAAAAAATGAGCTTGGTCTTATTATTTTTTCCAGGTTATCACATGTATAAAAGACATAAATTAATTTTTAAATAAAAAATAACCGAATTTCCAGTAATATTTTTATATGTATAATTAAATATATCATTTCTTACATTGAATTTAAAATTACATAAAATTCGAATAAAAAGTTTCGAAAATAATAAAGTTTTTGTCTTGGACTTAAGGTTTTTTTTCCAGAGCTGTACTATATGTCCTAGATTTCTCGTAAATTGCTCTAACGACTTTGATTAAAAAAAAAAAAAAAAAAAAAAAAAAAAAACAGTTTAGATTTAAGGGGTTTTCAGATTGTTGATTTTACAATCATTTTTCAATAAATAAATCAGGCTGGAGTCTTGAAATAGAACATAGAACGATAAAATAACTTCAATTTTTCTTTTAATCAAACTGCACACACTGAACAATCAACAGATATTGTTGAACACAAACATTTCTATTTACAACCTATTATATACAAATTATATACAGAGGACCCAGAAATTAAAGTAAATTCGAATAATACTCGCACAGTAGAGACATAACAATCAGAACAGAACTCTCTTTCTACCTTCACCGGTAGCGGTAAACAGAGGCATTCCGGTATCACCCGTTACAACTGGAGAGGAGTTTAGTTTGCTCTGCTGCTGTTGCTGGCCTTGTGGGAGGAACTATTACAACTGCTCTAGCTTTGGAACAGAGATAACAAAACACATTATCCACACTTTTCAGGGAAAAAAACTGCTATCTGGTAATTCGTGCTCCTTTCAGGAAAATATATTGTTGAAACCTGAATCGCTCAGAAAATGCTTAAATTATTTGGTAAAATATTAACTCTGGGGTTCCTTTTACATGACAATTCAATTTTAATTATCCACATCTTCATGGAAATCGGGTTAAAAGGTAACCTGCACTTCGTCTGAGGTAAATTATTGTAGAAACTGTTCAAACGGTTTTGATCAAAATTTAGATTTAGGTTCACGTGGTTTCGATCAAACTTACAGTTCATTTAAGGATCCAATAAAAGTATTCGGATTCCTTACGCGATATTCGCGGAGATACGTTTTCAGTTGTGCTGTAAGTTTTGAATACTTTTCAATTATGTTAAAAACAATATTAGCTTTTAATGGTCTATGGATGAAGGTTGAAGGGAAGGGGTTAAAGAATAGGAAGAGTTACATTTTTTTTTCCCTTTTTTTTTAATAAAAGTATAAATTCCAGGTAAAAACCACAGCCCGAAACAATATATTTTTTTAATACAACAAAGACAATTTTGCTACAGTTTCTAGACGTACCATCCAGGAATGCTTTTTCACCAAAAAGTGCTAACCACTAAGAACTGAAAACTCTGTACAAAATTTACGCAAATTTAATTTGCTAGAACAGAGAAAATATGCAAATGGTTGACAAACATCTTCGACCGAAAATTAATTTTGACTTATTATTTTCTAAAAGTAGATGCGTTCTTTAAATAATAAAATTAGAATCGAATACTTTAACTTAAAATTTAAAAATTTAAAAAGAAACCATATAAGTTATTTCAAAAGTATTCTGCATATTATGTCGACAAATTTTGATGTCATGATAATGAATTCAAAATATTATTTTTACGCGCCACAACATAATATTTTCTTTGATTAATAATATCAGTAAAATACGTAGAAAGAAATTATTTTCCATTGTTACAAAACATTCTATTTTATTCCTCATAAGCAAAACCATTTTGAAAAAACATAAGGCTAAGGCATGCATTTTATTAAATATACAAAGAGATAATAATATTTATTTATTTATTTTTTACTACAAAATTATTGTCGTAATTTTTGAGAAAAAAAATCTAAGTTTCATGTAAATGCTTTATTTCTAAAAACGTATTAAATTTATTTCCATTTTAAATCATAGTTTAAATTTTTGTTAAAATATATATTATAAATGCTTTTTATAAAATACATATGAGCTTAGAGAAAAACGTTTTATTAAAGTGGTATTATTTTTACAGCATACGAAGCATAAAAATTTTGAGGAAGCGTTCTTTTAAAAATGCTACATTTTAAGAAGCATTTTTTTTTTTTTTTTTTTTTTTTACGTAAAAGGGATTTAGTAGTGTGAATGTCAATATTCTTGGATGGCTTTCATCTTTAAAAATCATTATATAACTATAAATTGATGTTAAGGTTTAAATGTGTTTTGTATATAAATTGATGTTTATTTTAATAAAAAATAAAAGTATTATGAAGGGTTTTTTTTTTTTTTTTTTTTTACATTTTGTTAATACATCTTTTTTTCAATACCGAATTACTGATAGTAAAACGATAACAATATTGAACCAATATAATAAATGTGTATGTAAAATATTTCCTATTTCAATCCACATTTTGGAGATCAAATTTATTTTAAAGTTTGTGAAATTCAATTCTTCTCTGGTTAATATTTGAATAATGTTTCTTTTACTTTCTTCCATTTTCTATTTTCTTGTTTTCTATTATTTGTGTGTATATAAACACGAGGTATTTTAGAAATTTTATAACATACGTTAGGAGGTTATAGACAAGCTTTTCTGGAGCGCAAATCAATATAAAAACTTTTCTCTGTTCGCGAGTTACTGGGGATAGAAAGAAAAATGTTCGAATTAAAAAAATCCTTAATTTCTGAAGTTCCTGAAAAGGCTGCATAAAAGATAAGCCCTCATTTTACAAGAACAGAAATTATTCTATAAAATGACATCAGTTTCATTAGAATTTGATTTAATGATTATATGTACAAGGGCTGAAACATTTTAAAAATACAAAATCAAATTGTCGCCAAAAAACCAAAATCGGCAAAATTGCACTATTGTTAGTGCAGTTGATCATTTTTTCACAAAAAAAAAAAAAAAATGCAAACTTGAGCAGTTTACGAAAAAGCTAACAAAGATTTTTAAAAGAACAGAAAATTTCTTCTATCTTCAGTAGAAGAAAATCTCGAATCTGTAAAAAATTTCGACTTCCTACTTTCAACGGAGTGTCACGTTTTAATAAATCTTGAAGACCATTTGACCATTTATAGAAAATGTCCGCCTCTCTGCCTTCATATTTGTGTGTTTGTTTGTGTGACAAAATTTCTGGAAACTCTAACTCAACGATTAAAACATAGAATTTCATAAAAGTTAATATGCAATTGTACCTTGAGATAAGTTGGTATCAATTAACTCCTTTTGATGAATACTGGCCAGCAGTGACGCTGCTGCGCTCAGTTTTTTCCTGTTAATGGAAAAACTATATCTTAGCTTCTATTATGCAGAGAAAAAAAAGATATATGAGAAGGCCTTTATGGAAATCTATGTTTGTGTAAACAGCGGCTGATAAGTGGTACTATTGCAATTTTCCACGTACCAGTGGCTACAACGCACTGACTTCAAACTAAAACGCACTGATTGAATTTATATTTTAAATAAAAAAATTTAGGCATTGTTACAAAGGACGGTAAGGTACAGTCGGTAACAAAAGTGTCCGAACACTAGCAAAAATTCCTATGCAAAAAAAGTACACGTCATACGGTTTTGTTAAATAAATCCTTATCGAATCATGTTCTTACACTGACTAAAAATAGGATTCGACAAGGATTTGTTTAATAAAACCGTACGAAGTGTACTTTTTTTACATAGGAATTTTTGCTAGTGTTCGGACACTTTTGTTCCCGACTGTATTTAATTACGAAATAAAAGCTTAAAAATTCACATTCAATATATTTTTTCAGTTGTTGTTTTATATCCAATATGCGTATTTTTCGAAATATATGTTATTGAAGAAAACTTCACCGATTTAAGTAAAATTGAAAGAAATATATTCTATTTAAAAAAATAAAATAAATAAAATGGAATCCCTGATAAAAAGATGTTGTATTCAAAAATTCTTCTTTTCTAAAATTGTAACAAATAAAGTTTATATAAAGGGGAAAAGCAGCTTATACTTTTTCTATTTTTATTATTTTTATTAATATATGCTTTAAAAAAGGAAAATTTCTGATTATTGAAAAAAAAATAAAAATATATTTTTTTAATCAATTCTAGAAGGAGTAAATATTTGTTTAGAAGTACTTTTTAAGCAGTTTCAGATAATCAATACTCGATTTCATATTTGCTAGTTTAGAAAATATTTTTTCACAAAGCTTTTTTTTTTTCTTTGGTTTGTTTGTATTTATTAACAAAATAATCCTTTATATTAACATGTTTGTGTATTTTTATAATTACACAATTAACACGAAAAAATGCGCGTTTTTTTATTTTTCTCTAAAAGGTGTTTTTTCTTTTTAATATGAAATAAAGGTTTATAAATAAACTTTTTTTTTTTACTTATTAAAATAAAATCATTTGCACACAAAAATATTTTACTGTATTTTCTACGATGAAAAGGTTAATTTGATTATTTAATGCAAAAGAAAGAAAGAAAGAAATACATATCGTGCTGCAAACGTATGTTATGAGACACTTAACAGTATTTCGTTATAAAAGTACACTGTTAAAATTTTCAGTTCAAGGTTGAACCAAATGTTGGTACTACAGTAGCTTCAGTTTGCTAGGTTGAACCAAAATATGGTACATTTTTGCTGCCACCATGCGATGGTGAAACCTTCTATTATGATTTGGCGTTTCTTGTTTAAAAAGAGCACCAAATTATGGTAAAAAATTTCTCCGTCTTATGGATGTAGCTATTGAAGTACCAAGCCTTGGTTTAGTAAAGCACCAAATAATGGTAAAAGGTTTCACCATCGCATGGTGGCAGCAAAAATGTACCATGTTTTGGTTCAACCTAGGAAAAAATTTTAACAGTGTAGAAATATGGGATTCTTTGGGGAATTAAATTACTCCAACTTAACCAAGAAACTTTATTGTATAAACATTTATAATATCACAATCATTCTGTATCAATTTGTACAGAAGTTATTACAATATACATAAGGTAATTCTGAGAAAGACGCAATTTTGTACCTAGCACTTTCATGTGTCAACAAACGGTAATACTGACCGGCATGTGTGAGGAATCTTGTTCCAAGTGAGCACGGGGATTGTGAATTTATCTTAATTTATCGCTTTTAATCGTCATTATTTTGGATTTCCTGAGCATTTATTTAACATTGTGAGTAAAGTCTTTATAATATTCGGTTATTGCTCATATTTAAAGTTCATAAACGGATGTTTTATTTTTAATAAGATATTGTCTATAGAAGTCAGTTCTTTACTCTATTAAACACACACAAGGCAAGCAGAAGTGGCTTCAAACTCGAAGCAATACGAAAATAACTGTGTGTGGCATTTTCAACCTATACTTGAGGGGAAGACGCAACATGATTCAGAAATAAATTAAATGACCTTTAAAATTTTATGTTTTATTTTATATATTGTATATTTCCGTGTAAAATACGAATAGAATTAATAATTATAATAATAATATTATTATTATGGTTACCATTTTTATAATATTATTTTAATAAAATTTCAAGATTTCAGTTTAGACCTTTTCTGAATACAGTTTGGAGCAACATAGCTACAGTACTAAATAAAACTTCTGGGTTTTGAGCTACTGGGATTTAACCCTATAATCTAAAAGCAATCTCAGATCATGTGTTTGTTAGATCTGATGGTTCCAGCAATGGTACAGCTGTTGCTTCTACAAATAACGCATGTGAAAATAGGCCTACACCACCAACTGCCTCCATCAACAGATTATGTGTGCCTACACCAGCAGTCTTTTCCACACCAGAGTTAGAAGCAGTCAACTCTCAGCAGCAGTTGCCTCCACCAGCATAGAAAACGGTATGTATAGAAGCAATAAGTAATAAGTACAAAGCTTTGAATGACCACCCTAATATACAGTAACTTGCAATAATTGTTTCGGGTCGAAACAAAACAAGACCCTTCCTCAGGCGAATAAAGTAGGCACGAGTGCTGCAAACAAAGCGGCAAGGCACGTGCGTTGCCGCTTTGTTTGCAGCATCCGTGCCTACTAATGTATTAAATTTTATTTATCATCTCACACATGTAATGCGTATCATAAAATAAAGCATAATATGACTGGAAGTTTACTCACGCACCGAAGAAAGCATTTTGTTAGGAAAACCAAATTTATTTTATCGACTGATTTTGTAGATTTATTCCACAATTTTAATAATAATTTTTTACGATTAACAAAACGAATTTTCTTCAATAATTCAAAAGAATATGGATGAAAGAAAAATCGCTGTCACTGGCTTCTCCGACAAACTCAGATCGCTGTAGTAAACAACCTTTGAACAATTAATGTGCTTATTTCGATTCTGGTAACAAAGATTTTGTTGTGACTATATAAGAAAAAGAACAAAACCTTAAAAGAACCGCATAGAGTAATAACATTTTTCAACTGTCCGTACTCGTTACATTGTTTAACCATCAATGTAGTTTACCAACGCGATCACACAACGGACAGACAAGGTGATAGAAAGACAGACAGATAGATTAATTAAATCCCTAATCATTCTTAAATGATATTGAAAAATGTTATAAACGTTTAACACAAACGGAAAAACAATTTCATCTAAATCCAATTATAGCCCTTTAAGTTATAGCCTAGTTTATAGCCTACCTTTAAAAGGCAATTTTCGGTCAAAACTCCGATTTTCTGTTTTTGGTTTAGTGTTAAAGCCTGACATTTTAGCTTTCTAAATCAGTTTGAATTTTGTTTCTATCTTGCTTAGAACTTTCGTTACAGGCATTTTAATATTAGTCAGTCGCAAGTTTTTGAAACCGGATGTGACCGGAAGTGAGTTTGTTTACAGAAATGTTTTACTCAACATAAGCATCAAAATTTGTTACTGCATATAAAATGAATCTAAAAAAAAAATAAAAATTAAAAAACTTTGAAATAAATTAGGAAACTTATTAAAATTATTTTTATTTAATAGGTAAAATTTGGTTTTTAATTACGTTTTCTGCTTTTTCTCAGAATGAGATTTTTAACATTTTGCTTTATCGCAAAACATCATAACTCCAAAAGTTATAATTTAAACATTATGAAACTTTGACAAAATACTCTAGAGGAGGCGTTTTAGGGATTGAAGTATGACAATGAATCTAGCTAAATTATTTTTGGTTTTTTTGTCGATAAAAGTTATGAACTGTCATGATTTTTTCAGTATGTTATCTTCTCTAAAATATTAAATAACATGATTATAGTTTTGAGAATAGTTCACTCCCTTAAGGACCTTTCAATCATCAAAATAAAATTCCCAGAATAAAAATACCTTTATTTAAATTTGACTTATGATGTTTTGAAAAAATGCTCATATTTGCAAATTTTGAACCTAAATATCAAAATATTTTAAATTTTGCATATATTTTCATGTTATTCACTGTATTTAACTATATTCTATTATGTAATGCACATAAATAGTTAATTTTTCAATTATTAAAAAAAATCACCTTCGACAGTATGAATCTCCTTAACGAATCTGAATAATTTTGTGTAGCTCTGTAAGTTTTAAAGCTAAACATAACATATTCTATTAAAAAAAAAAAAAAAAAAAAAAAAAAAAAAGAAGTTTTTCTTTTAAAATATGATTAATGAATGTCAATTTCATTTTGATTTATAAAAAGGCTTCTCATAAAATGCAATACAATTTTTTGAGGTGTGCCTATACACAAAACAGTTGTGTATTTATACCTTTTTAAGTAGGTAACATGTATAAGTGAGCTTGAATAAGATATTTTGAAAATATTTACGGAGACTAAAGGCAAACAGACGAACAGGGAAACAGACAAGCTAATTTAAATCATACATTGTTAGAAAGTTTTAAAAATTCTGAATAAGAACGAAAATGCAATTACAGAAATTTTTAATCACAGCCCTTTATGTAACTGCATATTTTTATGTGTCTCTTTAAATCTTAATGCTAATTATACTATATGCTGTAAAAAACACTTTTTGTGTACATGAATAATAAATGTCAATTTCATTATGATTTGAGCAAAATAAAGTTATTAAAATACGGTTTATAGAAATATATCTCATAAAACGCATTGCTTTGAAATTGTTTTTGGTGTCCCTATACACAAACCAATCGTGTTATTTACTTCATTTTCAATAGGGAACATTTCATAGCAAACTTGATTAACTAATATCAGCTTTAAGTAATTCCATGAATATTTACGCGCAGTTAGAGTACAAAAAGACAGACAGACAGACAATCTAAAATCATAAAAATGTTTCAAGTTTGTTGGAAAGTCTTAAAAATCTAGTTGATTTTACTTTTTTTCCCACCACAAAACAATTTTTATTTGTATAATAAATTATTAACATTTCCAGTGTGTTTTTCAAACTCTGCTAGAAATCTGGCCGAGGTTCAGGTCTACGTTTAATAGATAAAAACATAAAAAATAAATCTATATATATATATATATATATATATATATATATATATATATATATATATTTCTTAATTTTGACAAAATTATAAAAGTTAAAAGTTTAGATTAAAAAAATATAATGTGTATGCAGTATAAATAAATTAAAATTCATAACCAAATTAATAGTTTTTTTTTTTTTTTTTTTTTTTTTTAGCTTCCCGGATTAGAAGGAAAATTGTGGTTTATTTTTAGACTCTATTACAAAATTTCGTTTTCGAAATTAACAATTATGTTTATCTCCCAATATCTAATTTAGAAAAAAAAAAAAAAAGAATTTAATTACATATAATGTGGATTAAAATGTCATCTAAATTTGAAATTTAATCTGATTTGCAAACATTTTTCTTTATAAATATTCGCGGTTAACTTATGAGTTTGATTAAAATTATACTTTTATCAAAATTTCGGTAAACATGAACTCTGAAAGTAATTTTAATTAAATGTCAAATTAAGATTTTTAATAATTTTCTTTAAACATTTTTGAAGATTATTTTTAGTAATTTATCGTTCACTTACTTTAAATATTTAATCTCTATTAAATTATTATTATCTTTTTTTTTTTTTTCATTTCAGATGAAAAGAATATGTTTAAATTACGATTAGTAGCTAACATTTATAAAATTAGATCTTCTAAATAAGAAAAAAAGTTTGAAAACTAATTATGTTTTCCTATGCTTAATACTGTTTTCTTTCTTTTTTTTTTTTTTTTTTTTTTTTTTAAATAAAGCCATCATTTTTTCCCCCGCATTTGAAAGAAACATATTAAAACTATTAAAGAAGAACAATTATAGTTTTTTTTTAATTTAAATAATACTTTTTAATTACAAAAATTTAAATTATTAAAGTTAAAATTAACACACTTTCTCTAATTTAAAGTTAGTATTTATGTTGGATCTATGAGTGAAACTCCGACGAACTACAGAAACATCACATTTTTCCTTTGGTTAAATTTACAAACATTTAATATGACAATCAATTTGTATGTCTATCTATCTATCTATCTACATACATATATATATATATATATATACATACAGTAAAATCCCGAAAGTAACCCCCCCCCTTTTTGAAAAGCAAAACGGATAAATTTCGGGTGGGGGGGGGGGGTTATAATCAAGATTCTTTAAAAAAATTATTTTAAAAAATGAAGGAAAGGGAGGGGATGTTATATTCGATGGAGGGGGTACTTTAGGGATTTTACGGTGCTTACTTAAAAGGAAATATTAAAAGTTATCATTTCTTACATTAAAGGTTAAAAAAAAAACTGCGTAATGATTCCTTTGATAACATTTTATGAAAAATTAGTTAAATTGGAAATAATACATAAATATTAAAACTTAATTCAATGCGAAAGTTAACTTGCAATGCCGAAGTACTGTAAGTGCACCCGAAGATCGGATGCAGTTTTGTTGGATGGAGAAAAAAAAAAGGGGGGGGGGTTACTTTCAGGATAACGGAGACATTTCACTTTCAGCCAGAAAAGGGGGGGTATATTCGATGGGGGGGGGGTTACTTTCGGGATTTTACGGTATATATATATTTATTTATTTATTTATTTATATATGCAAAATAATTAAAGCCAGATGAAAAATTAATCCCAAAACACATGAGGGCCTTCATCATGGGAGCTCTCCCTTGTAGGGAAAGGAAAATGAGAAGTTTCTGACGAAACGCTGGTAATTGAACCAAATAACACGTTTCTAGCCCCCAACTTCTCACAGATGGAAGCAAGACCATACAGCAAACGAATTTGAATTAATACAATATTTATTATAGTTTTATATTTCCTTTTGCTGCATTTGCGCATTGGTTTATAAAAACTCTGTTCTAGTTATATATATTTAATAATTCAAGTTTTATTCCATCCTATATTTAAATTTTATCTTATATATATATATATATATATATATATACAGGGTGATCAGTTTAAAAGAGTACCCGTGGGTTTTTCTTATAACCCTTAAATCTGACGGATGTGGCAACTATTCTAACATTGAAGTATGATTGTTTGAACCTTGTTTAAGTTTGTGAGACAATTTCTAACAGTGTTGGACTGTTACAACTTTATTTGTGAGGTAAAACAGAAATGGAGACGCACATTTTTTTTTTTTTTTATCCTGTAATAATTTTATTTTTGAAAAACATAATTTAATTCTTTTTTTTTTTTTTTTTCTTTTTTTTTTTTTACATACTGCAACCTTATGATGCATCCCGAAAATTCTACCAAGAAAGAGTGGAATGAGCTAATTAATATTTAAAGTCTTTCCTAAATAGTTCTGAAATGTTATATATTTCCATCATTTTTCTAAGCATTAAATATTGATTAGATGATATGATATTCGTGTAATTTTCCTTTTTTATTTGTACATGTAACTGAAAAGGAAAATGTATGCACTAAATTAGAAATTTCATCTTGCTGTTTTTTTTTTCTTCAAATAATAATAATAATTTACATCCAAAACAATTATAAATATATATATCATGGTGAAAACCCAGGTTTCATTAATAAAGATTTAAAATTTCAAAAATAACATAGTTTTCCTAAAGCTAAAAAAACTCCCAATTACTAAAAAAACTAAAAAAAACTCTTAATTAATATTTCTCTCAAACAAAACGTCTACACAAAATGCAAGTAAAAAGTAAAATTTCAACTTAAGCAGGTTCGTTAAAAATTAAATATCTGTAACATTAAACTTATTTTAGGAATCAAGTTTTAGAAATAGTTTTTAATCTCTGTTACTGTTTTCTGATATTAATTATAAATTTGCAGAAATTTTCATTTTAGGACAATTTTTCTTTCTAACATTTATGTGCTTTAGAATAGATATCAATAAATGATTTTAAAGTTCATTAAAGTTTGTTAAAGTTTTTGGAATAGCATAAAAACAGCTCTAATTTCAAAATGAGCTTATAACCAATAAAAGAAATAACTTTTTTTTTTTTTTTTTTTAAGACAAATAAAATAGAATTGATTGGAAATTCAGTATATGGCAGGTAATTAAATAGTTTAACTAAATGAGTCACTTAATTTGTTAACAAAATAACATTCAAATCCAGCTAAAACAAATTTTGGCTATGCTTACATTGAAGAAATGAGCCATTTTATTTCATTTATTTATTTATTTATTTTTTCGAAGAAAAAGACAATTTTCCTTCAAAAGTAGTTTTACAACACAATTTTACAAATACAATTTTATAAATTTTAAGTAATACAAATTTTACACCCAAATCTCTCAAATATCTAAACTAGCTAGGTCAAGTTCAAACTAAATATCAAGTTTGATTAAATTGCGTTCATTAGTGCATGAGATACAGCATCCAGAAACTTTTTTATGAACACACACGGACAGAAAGACATTTTCTAAAAACAGTCAATCTGTGTTCAAGATATCCCAAAACGTGAATGAAAAATGTGACGTCTGTGGAAAACCAAAATTCGAAAATCTTTAAAAATCCAATGCTTTTTTCTTATATATATAGAAGAAAGTAGAAAAAGAAAAAGAAAATTATTTAAAAAAAAAAGTTCTCCCTTAAACAAAATTATTTTTCAGTCAGCTGTAATTTTGCTTATTTTCGTCCAATACTTGTAAAAAAAAAAAATAAATAACAGCTTTTACAAAATTTATACGTTAGCATTTTTATATTATAGATATAACGTTTATTCCACAGCGTACTGCAACCTCATCCTGCATCCCGAAAATTCTGCCACGAAAAAGTGAAGTGAACTAATTAGTATATAAAGTCTTTCCCAAACAGTTTCAAAATGTGATATATTTCCATCATTTTTCTAACTATTAAATATTGATTAGATGGTCTTCATGTAAATTCCATATTTTATTTCTACAGGTAATTGAAAAAGAAAACGTAAGCACTAAATTGGAAAATGCTTGTTAGTTTTTTATAATAATTTTAATCTGAAACAAGTATTAATTTTTATCTCATGGTGAAAACCCAAGCTTCATTAATAAAAATTTAAAAATCAAAAACAAGAATAGTTTTTCTAAAACAACTTATAAATAATAACTAAAAAAATACTTTTAATTAATATTTCTCTCAAACAAAACGTCTACACATAATGTGAGTAAAAAGTAAAATTTCAATTTAATCAAGTTCGATAAAAATATTAAATATCTGTAATATTAAATTTATTTTAGTATTAAACTTTTAGAAATTTTTTTGAAATTTTTTTTCTATTTTCTGATATTAATTATAAATTTACAAAAGTTTTCATTTCAGGGCAATTTTTTTCTTTCTGAAATTTATGTGTTTTATAATAGGATTTATTAATAAAAGTTTTTTTTTTTTTTTTTTTAAGTTTAATAAAGTTTGTTCAAGTTTTTTTTTTTTTTTTTTTTTTTTTTTGGAATAGCATAAAAATAGCTCGAATTTCAAAATGAGATTATAACCAATAAAACAAATAACATTTTATTTATTTATTTATTTATTTATTTAGACAAATAAAATAGCAATTAATGTGAAATTCTGCATATGGCAGGTAATTTAATAGTTCAACTAAATGAGTCACTTAGATTGTTAAAAAAAAAAAACATCCAAATCCAACCAAAACAAATTTTGGCTATGCTTACATTCAAGAAATAAATCATTTTATTTTATTTATTTATTTATTTATTTATTTATTTATTATTTATTTATTTTATTTTATTTTTTATTTTTTTATTTTTTATTTTTTTATTTTTTCCCCCAAGAAAAAGGTAATTTTCCTTCAAAAGTAGTTTTACAACACAATTTTGCAAATACCTGTGGTGGTACTTTTTATTTTATTTAATAATGGATAGAGGTTGCCTTTAATTTAAAATAAAATATGTTAACAAATTGTGATCGTATGAAATAATGATGAATTACCCTAGGCTTCGATCTGATCATACATGGGTACATACCAAGTATAAGATAAATTCAATCTTTACTTTTTTAAGATATTTTAAAGTTTAGGATAAAACATACCCGGTCTTGAAAAAAAAAAGGAAAGGCAGTCTTCAATTCCAATTTAAAAGTATTTATTAAGATTAATTTGCTTTCCCACTTCAAGAATGCAGAAATCCGGACAACTGTTATAAATCTCAAATCTCTAATACATAGCCATGCTTCTTTAAAATAAATTCAAGATACTTATAACAAAATATTTATATAACAAAAATCAGCTCCGGCCACTGTCACAATTTCGTTTCAAGTCATAATAACCGTGTGTGACCATATATATAAAAATAACGGTAAAATATAATGTAGGGACGTAGGTGCCCGGCCATTCTTCTCTACCCCAAGGTGGAACACCAACTCACTGATTTTTAAATTTTAAAAATCGCTCCTAAAGAAAAAACAGGTCCGCACACCTAAAATCACGGATACGCGATTTGGATTCGTTAATCGGACTTCAAAAGTAACCAATTAAACAGTACGCGCACGCAAGAGAAACAATCGCCGATTCTCCCGTTGTCAAGTGTCGCGGGAAGCAAACTTTACAGGGTGCGTTGAGCCAGGAACGAACGGCTGCGATGAGATGCCTGCAAAACGATGTATTTTGGCATAGGAATTAAACAAGAGGTGATGTATTTACATCACATATCCCCACATGACCAATTACAAAAAATTTTATGGCACTGGAAACATGAACCGGATATGGTGAAATTGTGAACAGAGCCAGAGACGGTTTTTGTTGACAAAAGACATAAAATTTTTTGTGAATAAATTGTATAAAAGAATAATATAAAAAAAAAATTCAGAAACATTACTAAATATAACATATATATCAATTATTTTACAACAAAAAGAAACTCATCGTTATTACACATACGAACTTGTTATAAGAAGAAATAATATAATCATAATATCAACAAAAAAAAAAATCACTGAACACATGAGCTTGTTATTTGAAAACACTCACGTGAGAAAAAAAAAAAAAAAAAAAAAAAAAATCCCTTTTTTCTCTCAATTTCTCTTTAAAGGAAATCATGCGAATGACAATAACATGGCTCATAAAATTAAATAATCTCAATTCTTATAG
This sequence comes from Salticus scenicus, assembly GCA_963930645.1. Lineage (NCBI taxonomy): Eukaryota > Metazoa > Arthropoda > Arachnida > Araneae > Salticidae > Salticus > Salticus scenicus. The sequence continues at coordinate 78,588,103 of OZ005656.1, forward strand.
AAAAGTAAGATACACATAAAATATAAATGTAATATCCTAAATGTAAACACAGCACATGAAAATAGATATCTATTAATATATATAAGTATGAATATAAACATGAAATCATATTACACAAGTGACATGTCATGAAAGAAATATTATATTTGTTACCAGTAACATAAGAATTGTTTATAAAATAAATAGCAATATATTTGGGCCCAATTATTACATGTGAGAAAGCCCCTTGGAAATAGACCAAGAAAATATCAAACGAAATTAAAACCCAATTAAAATAATAACCCTAAAATGAAAATAAAAGAATGTACTTTACAAAAAAAAAAAAATGCTATTTCCAATTGACTTGCTACTATTACACAATTATTTTCACATATATATATCTATATCTGAATAATACTCTAAAAAAAATATATACATATATAAATGAGAAATTATTTAACAGAAGTGTGGTACAGCAAAATCCAACCATCTAACACATTGAACACTTTTTTTTTTTTTTTTTTTTTTTTTTGTATACTTTACTATGATAATCTTGAGATATTAATATTATATTTTCAAAAATTAACTCTTTTATAAAACATAATTTACTGGCTGTGACTCTCTAAGAGTACTCCCAAGCAGGTTGATCAGTCCTATTCTGAAGCACTCCCGGAAAGACACAGAAAGCAAAAAAAAAAATATTTATATATATATATATTGTTAAAGATTACTATTTTTTATTCCTGGGCCTCAGGTTGTACCTGGGGGCCGAGCTATCTGGTATACAAGTGTTATTTTTCTTGTTGACAATAGGAGCAGGGGATTGACTATTTTCTAGAACTGGTAATTTATTGTTTGTAAGCAGAGAATTTGTATTGTCTTGTATAAGACATTGTTTCCTTTTTGGGACAATTAAAAGTCTATCGATATTAATGTGGAACGGTTTTGCTGTAACACTTTCATACTCTTTAATTTGAACCAGCACCTTAGAAATTACTTTAGTGACAATAAAAGGCCCGATAAACCTTGCTTTGAAAGTGTCTCGTGTTTTCATGTAAACAAGGTCGCCCGTCTTGAACACTCTGAGGGAAGCTCTCTGGTGCTGTCTTTGATTTCTGTAATTTTGAGCATCCTTCATATTTCTATGTACCTTTTCATAAACTCTATTTAGCGACTTCATGTATTGATAATACTCAAAGGGGAATTCCATATTTGACATTTCATGCAATTCACATACATCAAATATATTAGAAACTGACCTACCAAAATGTAAAAATGCTGGTGAATACCCCGTTGATGAATGTATAGAAGTGTTGTATATACTTTTATGTATCATCAAGGCTTGTTTGAAGTTGAAGCCTTCACCTGCTAATGAAGCAATAGATGATTTGATGCTAGTATTTATTCTTTCAGAAGATCCTTGCGTCTGTGGATGTGCAGACGAAGCATGAACAAGGCTTATTTTCATGGTTTTGGTGAAATGGTTGAAAATATCTGCTGTAAACTGAGGTCCAAGGTCAGACATTAATGCTGCAGGACGTCCATATGATGTGATATATTTTGTTAGGGAGTCTACAACAGACTGTGCCGTGGGTTTTTTAATTGGAAAAAGTTCTAAGAATTTGGAGAAGTGATCAAAACAGGTAAGTACAAACATTTTGTTGGAGAATGGTCCAACAAAATCCATAGATACCAGTTCACCAGGTTTATTTGGAATGAACATTTCCTGTAAAGGAGCTGCAGGAATTTTGTGAGGCTTATTTCTGATACACAGTTTACAAGAAAGCACGTAATTTTTGGTATCTCTGTATATTCCTCTCCAGTAATATGACTTCAGGATTTTACGGTATGTATTATAAATACCAAAATGTGGCATATGAGCTATCTTTAAAATTTTAGGTTTTAGTGAATTTGGTACAAGAATCTTGGAGGAATTACTATCTTGTTTGCTATTAAATTTTCTTTTTATCATCAATAGACCTGTATCTGGATGAATGAAATAATTTTTGAATTTCTGTTTTGGATTTTCAGACGTAATATTTTGTACTATTTTCAATAAATTATCATCATGTTTTTGTTCAATAAATAAAGTATCTTGTGAAACTTGTAGTTCTGGGTCATTATTTTTTCTATTAGTTAGGTTTAGGTTGCTGTGATTTATATTGTGCAACTGTATGCTGGGTGAATTGGATGATACAGGTAAGATGTTTTCATCATTTATTAACTCTGGATTTGTTGTCAAATTTTGGGTGGATTCTGAAAAGTCATCACGTGAAAAATAATCTGCTAGAACATTAGATTGACCTTTAATGTATTGGAATGTAAAATCATACGTGTACAACTCTATTAGCCATTTTGTAGTAAGATCTACAGGTGAAGTAGTACTGCGATAGAATTCTATGGGTTTGCTATCACTTAAAATTGTAAATTGTCTATTATATAAGTAGAACCTGAATGCTTGAACTGATTTAACAATTGCCATAAGTTCTTTCTTGAGTGCCGGATAGTGCTTCTCAGAATTAGAAAGTGTTTTGCTGAAATAGCTAACTGGTTGTAATACATTGTTGCGTTCTTGCAACAGAACCCCAGCTATAGCTACATTGCTAGCATCGGTATTCAGGAAGAAAGGCTTGTCAAAATCAGGTAAATTTAGAAATGGTTTAGTAAAAAATATCTTTTGAATTTTCTGAAAAACTTCTGTGTGTTGATGTGTCCATTTAAACGGGATCTTCGTTGAAGTTAACTGTGTTAGTTGATCCACTAGTTTTGCATAATTTGGAAGAATTTTTCTGTAAAAACCACATAAACCCAAAAATCTCTTTAAATGTTTTCTTGTTTTGGGAGTTGGAAATGCTGTTATTTTGGTGATGTTTGATGATATGGGACTTATAGTATGGTCTTGTATATGAAATCCAAGGTAATCAATAGCCTTCTTAAAAAATTGAGATTTCTTCGGAGATAAGGTGATGTTATACTTTAGTAAAATTTTGAAAAGTTGAGTCAGTTTTTCTAACATTTCTGGAAATGAATTGCTACCTACAATGATATCGTCCTGGTATGCAAAGATACCAAGACATTTTGTTTCTTCAATTATCGCATCAATCAACATTTGGAAACTGCTTGCTGCAGATCTTAGTCCAAACATTAAACGACTAAATGAATAGGTCCCCCACTGAGTTGTGAATGATAACCTTTTTCTGAACTTCTTTGGGAGATGTATTTGATGATATGCAGACGGGAAGTCCAGCGTGGTGAAGTATTTATACTTTGAAATGTTATTAATGATATAATCAATTCGGGGCAATGGATACGATGAACTCCTTATCATGGCATTGATGAGTCGCAGATCAAGGGCTAGGCGAAAAGATGGCTTTTCATCAGGAGATGTGGGTTTTTTCTTCACAGCAAGCATGGGACACGCCCATTCAGAAATGCTCCTTTCAATGATGCCAGCCTCTTGTAGAGCATCAATTTGTTTCTTTATCTCCTCCTGCATAGCTTCAGGAACTGGATAAGGCAACGTTCTTACAGGAACATCACTTGTGAATTGTATATGCGGGGTCACATGGTCAGTGTGTCCCAGTGATTTAAGTGATGAGGAAAAAACCACTTGATGCTCCATAAGCAATTTCTGGATAGTCAATCTTTCTTTAGTAGACAAATGGTGTAAGGAAAAATTATCAATACTAAATTCAGATTTTCGGAGTTGAATGATCTCATCCGATGCTTGAATCAGATTAACTTGTGCTCTGGGCTCTTGTTTAATTTCCTCTATTTCTTCAATTTGGTGAATTATTCCAAGCTTGGTACCTTTATTTAAATGTTGATCTACTTTAGAATAATTTGTTAACGGAACTGAAAATGACATTACTTCAATATTTTTACTATGTGAACCCTCTTCAAGGTTGACAATTGCAGTGTACAAACCTATACCTTTGTTTTTATTCAGTGTGGGAATAAAGATTACCTGTTTATCAGCATATATTTGTTTGCACATAACAAAGACATAAACTGTTTGTAACGGTGGAATGATCACTTTGTTTTTGAGTGTACATTTATTAACTTCATCTTGACAGTCAAATTGTGAATTTTTATCGTTTACGAAAGTAGGATTAGAGGTAGAAGTACTGGTCTCAGGAATAGCGGGTAAATTTTGGAGGCAATTAATTTTGGATTCAGGAATCTCATATTCATCTTCAGGAATTGTGCTATAAATGTCAACATGACAATCGTTAATTTGTACAAGATTTTGTTTTAAATCAATTAGGACCCTATGGGTTTTCAGAAAATCAAATCCCAATATACCAATGAATTTTGAGTCTGTAGGAATATCTATGAGAAAAAATGTATGTCTGAAAAAAAATTTGCCAATTTTGAATGATAGATTGATACATCCCGCACAAAATACCGCTGAATTGACAGTAGCAATTTTAACTTTTGTAGCGACTCTTTTAAAGTGTAATTCATTTCTGAATTTATCGAAATAGCCTTTGGCTAAAACTGAAATGCTCGCACCTGAATCTAAAAGAAAGTTTTGTAATGACTTATTTATGTTTAACTTAACAATAGGTAAGTGAGGACTGGCAGCTTGAGTGTACAATAGAAATCTTAATGAATGAATAAAAATAACATCCTCATCAGGCTGATTTTCTGTTTGGGATGTAGCATTAGATGATATATTTGCAGGAACAATGGTTTGAGTACTTACTGAACTGACCAATCTTTTTGATGAGATAGGAAATTTTAATCTAGTGCTTGGTGATCTTAGGATTATATCCTGACCACAAATTTTTAGACCATTCGAATGTTCATTATGAATGGGAGAGGAAGTGCAGGACTGACCTCTCCCAGAAATTTGTCAGTCTTTATGAAACTGACGATTTTTGTAGTTGAGCCCTTTACGCTTATGTTCAAAAGTTGCTGACTCCGATTGAGCCTGTGCTGACCGGGGGTGTGTGTGAGAGGAGTGTCCATCCGAAGGAGAATGTCTACGGTTATATTTGGATCTAATTTTATTTCTTTGACATGATTTGAATCCCTGTCGATCTGTGTCAAATCTTCTGCCACCCTGATAATCTTTTAATTTGTAACAAAAGCGGGCAGTGTGTCCAACCCGAGAACACCACTGACATGTCGGTTTATAACCATCAGACCGCGAGGGCCGATCTGAATTTAATTCAAGATGATGCAGCTTGGAGTCCCCATCCACGGCATTATGCTGTGCATTTTCAGCAGTCATGCAATGATTTATATTTGAAAATGATGGCTGGGAAACAGCCAAAGATTCACCTGATTGAACAACCTCCTGATATGCAGCCAGATTGTCAACCATTTCCTCAAAATTACTACACTTTCTCGTTAAAAGATGTAATTTATAATCGGGGGTGAGAGTATCTGTTAATTTTGCAATGAGTAGTTGGTCCATTGATTCTTGTGGAAATTTTGGAAACCTCTTATAAACAAGATGTTGGAGTCGATTAGCAAAGTTTCGGATATTCTCCAAACCATCAAATTTAATGGCATTATATTGTAATGCTACACTCTGTTCTGTTTCACCTTTAAAATTCTTACGTAAAATCTGAAATAATTCATCAGGAGATTTGGCTCTTTGGCATGGGATTGACGATGTATAAAATTTTAAAGCCCTATCGCAAAGTTTTGATTTAATAAAAATAAGGGCCTGTTTAGGATGCCATTTAAAAATATCTATTTTAGTTTGCACCTGTTCAATAAAAAAATCCAAAAGATCTGGATCACCATTAAATGGTGTTACTGTGAATTTAAGACAATAAGTTTTTTCAGAAGTCATGATTTTAAGAAAAATTTGTCAAAATTTTGCAGAGACAAAAAAAGTTAATGCATAGTCATATATTTTCAAAATATCAAGCAGACATACTCATCTACTTTAATCTTATTATATTTCATAACAAATTTTCATACTAATTGAAGTTGACACATCTTATTAGGTATATCTTTTAGAAGTGATAGCAAACTCCCAAACACAATAAATTATAACATGTTATTCCTTCAAATACAAAAATATCATACAGCCTATTTTCAAAATATTCTCTCTCTATTATCTTGGCATTAATTCTAAATCAAAACAGTATTTTTATTTTGCAAATGAATAATACCCTATATAATCCAGAAACACATACCAATATATTACACTTCAAATGTGAAAGTAAGCTTTTAATTATTATTCTTAATAAACTATTTCTCTAAATACATTCAACAGACTAGATTATAATACTTAGTTCAATATGCCACTATGGAATTTTTTTTTTTTTTTTGAAAAACCACTTTTCAAAAGTATGTTTTTGAAAAAATATATGAATTCTTATTTAACCATTTCATTTTATTATTATTACTATTATTAATGAAATGGCTAATAGGCATCTTAAAATAAAATTTTACCCATACAAACAGTACTACTTTCAATAATTACTGCCCTTATGGCTATGAAAATATGAATAATAACAAAAATATACATCTTTCCAATAATTTCTTAAATAAAGCACTTTCAGATCAAAACTGGCAATGTACCTCATGCAATCTTTAATTTTTTTACGATCGGCACCATATGTGGTGGTACTTTTTATTTTATTTAATAATGGATAGAGGTTGCCTTTAATTTAAAATAAAATATGTTAACAAATTGTGATCGTATGAAATAATGATGAATTACCCTAGGCTTCGATCTGATCATACATGGGTACATACCAAGTATAAGATAAATTCAATCTTTACTTTTTTAAGATATTTTAAAGTTTAGAATAAAACATACCCGGTCTTGAAAAAAAAAAGGAAAGGCAGTCTTCAATTCCAATTTAAAAGTATTTATTAAGATTAATTTGCTTTCCCACTTCAAGAATGCAGAAATCCGGACAACTGTTATAAATCTCAAATCTCTAATACATAGCCATGCTTCTTTAAAATAAATTCAAGATACTTATAACAAAATATTTATATAACAAAAATCAGCTCCGGCCACTGTCACAATTTCGTTTCAAGTCATAATAACCGTGTGTGACCATATATATAAAAATAACGGTAAAATATAATGTAGGGACGTAGGTGCCCGGCCATTCTTCTCTACCCCAAGGTGGAACACCAACTCACTGATTTTTAAATTTTAAAAATCGCTCCTAAAGAAAAAACAGGTCCGCACACCTAAAATCACGGATACGCGATTTGGATTCGTTAATCGGACTTCAAAAGTAACCAATTAAACAGTACGCGCACGCAAGAGAAACAATCGCCGATTCTCCCGTTGTCAAGTGTCGCGGGAAGCAAACTTTACAGGGTGCGTTGAGCCAGGAACGAACGGCTGCGATGAGATGCCTGCAAAACGATGTATTTTGGCATAGGAATTAAACAAGAGGTGATGTATTTACATCACATACGATGTATTTTGGCATAGGAATTAAACAAGAGGTGATGTATTTACATCACAATACCATTTTATAATTTTTAAATAATAGAAATTTTACACCCAAATCTTTACACAAATACCTATACTAGTTAGGTCAAGTTCAAACTAAATACCAAATTTGATTAAATTTCGTTCATTAGTTCATGAGATAAAGCGCCCACAATCTTTTTTGATGAACACACACGGACAGAAAGACATTTTCTAAAAACAGTCAAATTGTGTTCTAGAGACCTCAAATCGTACAAATCTGTGGAAAACCAAAACTCGAAAATTTTTTTTAATCCAATGCTTTTTTTCTTATATATATAGAAGAAAGTAGAAAAGAAAAAGAAAATGGTTGAAAAGTAAAGGTTTCCCTTAAACAAAATTATTTTTGATTGAGCTGTAATTTTGCTTAATTTTATCCCATGTTTTTAAAATAGATAAAAAACAAAATAACAATTTCTACAAAAATTATAATTTTACATTTTTGTATTACAGGTATAACCTTTTCCCCGCATCGTGCTGCAACCTCATCATGCACGCCGAAAATTCTGCCTCTAAAGAGTGGAGAGAGCTAATTAGTATTTAAAGTCTTTCCTAAATAGTTTCGAAATGTGATATACAGGGTGGACAAAAAGTCACAAGTTTTTTAAAAATTAAATAAAAAAGCAACCATGATAGATAGAAAAACCAAATGAAAGGTATTTTATTGCGAAATGATGGGCATTAATGTATCAAGTTTTCAAAATGTCGTCCGTCAATTGCAACAAGGTGTTGGATGCGCATGTAAAAATTCTCAATTGCAGCATGAATTTGTGTCTCTGGAATGGCTTGAATTTCCTCACGTATTCTATCCTTAAGCATCTCCAAATCTTGTATTGGATTCGCATAGACTTTATCTTTGACGGCACCCCACAGAAAAAAGTCGCAGACGTTTATGTCTGGAGAATACGGAGGCCAATCAATACCTCCTCCAGTTTTCTCGGGAGCACCTAGACCGATAATTCGGTTTTGGAAGACATCAGAAATTCTCTTCAAATTCTCTTCAGTTGAGTGGGGGCGTGCTCCATCTTGCTGGAACCAATAATTGGTGATCATGCCTAAAAAACTTGTGACTTTTTGTCCACCCTGTATTTCCATCATTTTTCTAACTACTAAATATTTATTAGATGGTCTTCGTGGTCTTTATTAGATGGTTCTTTTCGTATTTCATTTGTACAGGTAACTGAAAAAGAAAATGCATGCACTAAATTAGAAATTTTTTCTTGATTATATTTTTAATAATAAATTACATCCGAAACAATTATTAACTTATATCTTATGATTAAAACCCAGACTTCATTACTAAAGTTTATTAAGTCTAAAAATAAAATAGTTTTTCTAAAGCAACTTAAAAATTAAGACTAAAACAATTTTTTTATTAATATCTTTTTAAACAAAATGTCTCCGCAAAATATGAGCAAAAGGTAAAATTTCATTTTATTCAAACTCATTAAAAATTAAATATATGTAACATTAAATTTTTTTTAGGATTAAACTTTTAGAAACAGTTTTAAAACTTTGTTACTATTTTCTGATATTAATAATAAATTTATACAGAAATTTTCAGTCTAGAAAAATTTTTCTTTCTAAAAATTATGTGTTTTATAATAGGTTTAACCGATAGGGAAAGCCGGGGTAATAAGAGACAAAAAATATTAATAAAATCTATACTATTAATCTAAATAACTTGAAATAAATGTCTCGTATTAATTTCATTAAATGAACTCCTTGATTTTTTAGGTGATTTTTTGACTTAAATTTTTTGTTAAATTGTTTTTTTTTTTTTTTCATTAAATCCTTGTCTCTAATAACCCCACGCGGGGTAATAAGAGACTAGGCTTGTAACTGTCCAGATATAGCAACGTAAAATCATGTGGGGTAATAAAAGACATCTGGAAACAATTCTGAATCAGCCAATAGTTTTTAATTTTTATTATTTGCATCCGTTCAAAAAATATGTTTTCTCGAAACTTTACTGTCATAAATGTGTTTGTGAAATTCATTTTTTTTAATATTAAGTCCTAAATAATATAATATTGTACTTAATGATAGTTCTACATAATTAACATAACCTAGGGATTAACCCAAAACATCAATATAATTTTTAAAATGGGCAGAAAATATTTTACGCATTTCCTAAAGTATAGTCGAAAATAGGCAACAAAAAAAAAAAAAAAAAAACGTATCTTTAAAGTGTATACAAGCGAACAAAATGTTATAAAAGATTTTTCTAGTAATTATAAATGAACTTATTTATTATGTAATGAAGTATTAATGACTAAATACTAACTTATACACATTCTAAACATACATTTACATAATCGTAACAACTAAATATGGTCTAGCCTAATGAGTAAAACTGCTTTTTGATTTAAAGTGAAAAAAAAAATGTTCTCTTGGTAAACTTAGACTAGGCCTAACACAAGGTAAACTCTTCGCAAACTAGTCAGACAGAATTAACAGGAACTGCAATGGGGGAGACACAGAGAATAAAAATTGGGTAATAAGAAACATGCCTAGAACATGTAAATAAAGAATGTTTTCAAGGTTTTAAAAAATCGTACATCAAAAGTCATAGTCTTGGTCAAAAGGTTACACATTAATAAATCCCAAACATCTTACCTACAAAAAAAATAAAGAAAAATTTAGAAAAAATCACGAACTTTTAGGGCAAGTTCAAAGTGAAGGGTTTCTTTCGTCGTAGAAAAGGAATTCAAAATTTGTTATAAACTTCTCGATAAGTGTATTGTAGTAAAGAATACACATGATACTTAATATTACATACATTTAAAGTTGTCTAAGTATATTTTTTGGTGGTTTTTTTTACTGTGTCTCTTATAACCCCTGTCTCTTATTACCCCGGCTTCCCCTAAATATATTTTTTTTTTTTTTTTTTAGTTTGTTTAAAGTGTTTGGAATGGCGTAAAAATATTTCTAATTCCAATATGAGCTCATAACCAATAAAACATATAACTTTTTTTTAAAATACAGATAAAAATGCAATTCATGCGAAATTCTGTATATGACAGGTAATTTAATAGTTCGTCTAATTAAATTTCAGATTTTGTTTCACGCGTGTGTGTTTCTGCACAGCAGTTGAGTGAAGTCAGTATTGATTACAGAGGGAAGAAACACTTCTCGCAGGCAAATTTAACAAAAGGATTTTACGTATCATTCTTTAAATTAATTAAATTTTATCCTCAGCTGTCGGTGGTGTGAATACTTCTTATTTATATATACGCCGATGGCACTTAAGGGGTTAAACATGAATATATATATATATATATATATATATATATATATATATATATATATTGAAATTTTATTTTTCCGACTGAGTGAAAATAATGCCTGGACCAGGAGTCGAACCCCGGATCTTTGACTTACAAGGTCAAGGCTCTACCAATTGAGCTATCCAGGCCAACAACAGAAACATCTCTGATCAATCATGTAGATAGCTCAACAGGAATAAGCCGCAGGAAATGGAAAACACCATTAAACAATGGGAGAAAGAAATACAATTTTTATTAAAATCACACAATCAATTGGTAGAGCCTTGACCTTGTGAGTCAAAGATCCGGGGTTCGACTCCCGGTCCAGGCATTATTTTCTCTCAGTCGGAAAAATAAAATTTCAATAAATATGATTTTCTTCTACAGTTGATTGGTGATTTTAATAAAAATTATATATATATATATATATTATTTTATTGTCTTGTAAAAACGCATAAACACAAATTCTTTTTCTTTTCTTTTCTTTTTTTTCCTCTAGAAAAACATAACTCGATCGTGATCCGTAAACAATTTTTTTAATTAAACTTTAAAACAGCATATAACTTTCCTGTAAATCATTTTAAAAGTTTTCTTTCGTATGAAGAAAGACATTTTTTACATTTTTACTTTCTGTTACCCATAGGGTCGAGAAAGTATTGTTTTAGTGTCAAATTTTCGAAAGTGAGTTTTTGTTATATTTACATGCTCTGAGGTCCCCTGAATACGAAAGTCATATTTTCAGCAAATGGTCTGTGTGTCTGTCTGTGTGTCTGTTATCAGCATGTTTCAAGAACAAATAGTAGCAGAAATTCCAAACTCGATATTCTAAATGTGCATCATATAGGGATGCTACAGTAAGCTTTCGTCGAGATGAAGCAAATGGTTCGTGTACCGGGACACTCAGAAGTATTCAAATACATTACGTCTATGGGGGAAATTGCAGGTAAGTAGAGTCTGACATCTATAGACTGCACTAAACGAAATGAAACGGATATATATTTTTTGTAATAGAGATAGTCAACTGGGATAAAAATGTTGTGTATGTAGGATCCTCGCCTCCTCCCTGGGGGGAGGGAGTCCCCCCTCGAGGGGAGTAAATTTTCATGATGGATATCTTTCAAAAGAGCTCGCCAATACCTTTAATACGAATGGTTGAACCATTGATCTGCGATAATTTAAAATAAAGTTATCAATTATTTTCATTTTTAACATTTTTTTTTTTTTTTTTATGTAATATTGAGAAAAAATTCAATTTTTTTTTTTTTTAATATATATATATATATTTAGTGTCATACTATTTCTCTAATATGGAAATTGTCTGCATTATCATAAAAGATAATTTGTTTAAATAATAATTTTAATAAATTATTTTTTAAAAACAGAATTATTTTTTAATAACCGAATTAATTTTTTTATAAATGTAGGTGCATTAATGAAACGGGGGGCTGAGGGAACGGTAGACCCCCTCACACAGAACTATTTATCATGTAAAACTCTTCCGAAGCCTAATTTGAATTGTTTAACATAGGTTTACATAACAGTACTCGTTATCTTACAGCTTAATCTCCAACCTGTATTTATAGTATTAAATTTGGTAAGAGAAAGTCGTGTGAGTGACACACCAGATTATTTATTTAAAATTTATAAAATTTATTTAAAAATATACAGAATAAAATCTTATAAGTACTGTTTTTTTTTTTTTTTTTTTTTTTTAAGTTAAAAGTTTTAATTAATTACATAAATAAAAACTGAGACAAGTAATAATTATTGAATAATCGATATGCTCGATATGTTAAATTTTTTCGTATATATCTCAAAGTGGTTAACATTTTTATAAACAATGCATTTTAAATTAACAACGGTAGTTTTTTTAAAAACTATAGGAAGATACGATTGAAAAATGTAATTTAACAAAGACCTTCCTTCAATAAAAAACATAATTAGCCGATAAATGCAATTAAGCAGATAAAGATTTCTTTTTCGTTTTTAATCGTCTCTTAAATCGATAATGGATTGTACTGGCTGAAAGACTTTTCTAATGAGTTCTTCAATTTTTTATTTAATTAGCATGTAAAAATGTTAAATTAAGACATCTAGTTTAATTGATTTTATATACTTTTGAATATTTTATACGTTTATTGTAAGAAATATGTTTTGATTTGCTATATAAAATTCTGTCTGGAAATATAAATAGATCTTTTACAAAACAGAACATCATGTTTTCTCTAAACTAAATGTAAAATACGTTTTTACAGATAATTACACATAAATGTTCATCTTTGTATTCTTCAGTGTCTAAATGTTAATGTTGAGTTATTTTTAAGGAAATATTCTTATCTATTTATTATAAGTTGGTAAAAATTAATGCTCGACAAAAGTTCGTTTGCATGAAATAGGAAAATAACATAGTTAATAAAATAATGGGCAATACAACATGTTTTCTCTTGTTTGTTCCAAAAACAAAAACCTTTAAAAATAAATAAATAAATATACATATTTATTGTGTATGATTTTAAATCGTTTACAAAAATCCTAAAGAAGTTTTGAAGTCGATATATAAATCGTGTAATCACTATTTTTCTATCGAGACCGTAATATTTTAGATTATACAGTGCATCATCCAATACCATTCCAAATATAATCACAATGGGTTATCATATTAGTAGAAATTTATTTTATGTTGACAATTTTTTCTGTTTTTCGAAATAAACACTGAAGAGAAAGCCTTGAATCTCAGGCAAGCAAAGTGCATTCATAGGTTCACCTATTCTAGTAATAATTTAGTCAAGAGTGCAATTTAGGTTTCAATCCAAATTGAAGAAAATCAAAAATACTTTTAATTACCCCGCGTCATAAAAAGAGACAAATAACTTGTAACTTTTGATTTTACATCAAAAAGATTATTTTACTTCCTGTTTACACTATTTTTATGCTTTATTGTAGGAATACCGTGAATATTTAGACAGATGTATAAATACACATGAAATATATATATGATATATATATATATACATATATATCAAATGTATATGTATAGTTATCAGCAAGGTTCAATGAATTTGAATTAAACTGGTCGCCAGCAAAAATTTCTGATAGCCAGTAAAAAAATAACCCCACCCTATTTTTTCTATTTTTTATTTTAAAATTTACTTGAATATAGAAATTAAAATTCTATGCAATAAACATAAATATTTACTAGGACTGGATGATACATCATAAAACACCTGTTTAAACCTAAGTCATCAAACCAGTTGTATTACTTTCTCTGAACCGATATGCCATCGACATTGGTATATCATTACACTAGCACAGCGATTCTCGCATCAGATCGTACAGCGCGCGCGAACGGAAGCGGTGTTAACCACTACCCTATAACCGTGCACTAGTCCATCATCGGGTAGTGAAACATGCACGGAGGATGGCAATTGTACATTTTTAATGGTGTCTCAAATCATGTGCTGATAAATATTATGAGAGGAGTAAGAATCGGAACTAGAATTGGAGCCCTATTCCGAGACCAATTTTTTCACCAAAATATTAAGAAATAAAAAAGAATAATGAGCTTGCATAAAAATTGAAAATATAGTCGCCCGTTTAAATATATTGGTCGCCAATGGCGACCAGGTGACCGTATTTCACGAGGCCTGGTTATCAGCATCTACTGTTATTCGGGAAAAAAATTGTGATTGTTGCTTTTTTAACTGAAAATGGTTCAAACAATACTGAAACAGACAGTTTTTTGCAGCTTTATCATTCAAAAGAAATTTTTCTTGAAGTTGTCACATTCCACACTTTTTTCTATGGCTTTTGCAAAAATTACAGTCCATAAAATCCTACTTGAAACTGGCCCACCAGCGGCCGAGCGGTTCTGCGCTCAAAGCTGGTAGATGGGAGGTGCCGGGTTCGATCCCAGGTCGCGCTCATCGACCTAGCCGTTCGGAGTTTTCCGTGGTTTCCTCCGAAACTCGCGTAAATACGGGCTAGGACCCCTTAGAAAGACCCCCACGGAGGGCATTCCCCCTGTAGGCCTAGGACACTTAAGGAGTCAATCGGCCTTAATCCTACAACCAACCAACCAACCTACTTGAAACTGGAAAATTAATAAGCAAATTAATTCATTTCATTTACATAAGCAAGATTTGTTGAATTGTTTTTTATTATATGGATTACATCTTACTTGTTTTTAAGTAGATTAACTCAGCTAGTTTTATTAGCAGCAATTAAACATTTTCATTACAGAAAATTTCCATATTGCTGCTGTTTTCCATTAATAGATATCTAAATATATACAGGATGCGTAAAAAATGTAACTCTTTAAAGGGTGAAAGTTACACTAACCACATAAATTTAAATCCCAACTGCAAGAATTTATCCCTGTCCTTTATGAGAAATAATTTTATTTTTTTACAAGTAATGTTAATGTTTTCCCACAGTCAAATATTTTTAATTTAATTTTATTTATACACTTCATCATTTGCAATTTTTGTCTATTAAATTAAATTCGTATACAGAAGCTGTTCGCACATTTTTTAGACGATTTTGATGGAGTGTACTGAAGCAATTTCACTCATATTTCGTGTTTTATTTGTTCAGTTTGATAGCCCTTGTTCTTAACTATCATTCTACATCGTAATTTCTATGATAATAATGCTTTTTATAATATCGGAAGAGGTATATTTTTCTACTCCTCTTGAACTTTCCAAAGTCCACAAAGCGTTGTAGGTCGGTGTTTGGATAATGTTGATTTTAAGAGTCGAAAAACACAAAAATCCAACAGTGATACATCAGCAGATTTAGCAGAAATATCAGTGAAGGGTATGGTTTTAATTCCCGTTTTTTGTTCCATTTTTTTTCTAGAAAAGCAATTGCGGATTGCGATGTGTGGCTGCTTGTTTTGTCTTGATACAGTTCAACGGATTGATAGCATTGTGGATAAAGATCTGGATTTTCATTTTTAAAAATTGGAATTAAAATATGTTCTTGATAGTATTTAGAGCTGATTTTGACATTTTTGTCACTTTTTTTTTTTTTTTTTTTTTTTTTTTTTGCTTTTATCTTGCGCTTGTATGAAAAACCAGTGACAATCATAAATCCTTTAGAAAAACTTTCTTTTGATGCTTTGAACCATGTAACAAAAAAATTTTTCTCCACTTTTGTGATAATAAATTGATCTTTTTTTATTGCAACCACTTAAATAGACCCAAGATTCATCTATTGTTGCGACATTTTTCCATTTTTCTCCTGATAAATGCTTTTCATAAAGATTTCACTAAAAACTCTCTTTGGAAAAAGCGGAAACCTATCCTTCCATCCACTGCCATTTTAAAAGCGCATTTTTGCATCTAAACAAAAATTCTAAATATCAGAAGATAAATAAAACTTCCAAAAATATAACTGTTGTGAAAATAAAATTCTCCATGCAAACGATTTTTTCTTACTGCGAAATAAAATCGTCTAAAAAATGTGTGAACAGCCTGTGTATTTAGCAATAAAAGTACCAATGCTAATTTAAAGCTTTTTTTTTTTTTTTTTTTTTTTTTTTTTTTTTTAATTATTATTTAACAAAATCGACATAATTTTTAACTGGCCTTAAAGTTTTTGACACACTCTGTATGTATGCATTGCTTATTTTCGAAAAATCAATATAAAAATGTAATGTGTTTAGCAGTTACGGAAATAATCCTTGTCTACAAAAAACTTTTTGATAAGCTTTATTTCTGTAATCATTATTTTCTGGAACTTTATTGTAATAAAATGGGTCCAAGTATTTGAAAAATGTTTGCAATATTCAAACTTTATAAGCATAACTTAAATTTTCTGTAAATTTCTGAAAAAGTTTCGTAAGCAACTTTTAACTGTCTAAAAAATACATTTATAATTCATATCAAAATAATCCAATGGCATTTATTCAATATTCATCTGCATTAACACATAATAGTTGTTTAATCTTTTCAACCCCACTGAGAAGTACATGTCCTAGAGATAATTTTAATTCACCCAGTGGGATAAATAATCGTGAAATTTATTGAAGTGCATTCCCCACCGGTTGTCTGGGATTACATTCATATATTAGTGTAATTTAATGTATTTTCAGGCGTATATTTTCAAAAGTATTCTAAAATTAATTTAGAACTAAGGAATTGTACTTTTCACTGTAATTTATATCTTCACCGCAACTCCACTGGGATACATGTCTGCAATCTAGAAATATCAGAAGAACGTATATATTCGACTTCCACAATTGGCCCTACAGTTAATTTTTGTTTTTATTTCGGCAGAATATTGTTATTTTTATTTTATTTGACCTACTAAAGCCCTAATTTACCTTATTTTTGGAAAGAAAAAACTGGTAGAAAAAGTGTTAATGAAATACTAATCTCAAAGATGTATTTTCATTGGTAAACCCTTAATAAACTCATAATTACTTTATTACATTCAGGAATAATTGCTGAATGTTAATTTTCTTATCACTGGCGGAATAGAATTCTTTTTAACTTTTTTTTTTTTTTTTGCTGTTTTAAGGATAATCTGTAAAGTGAACATGCTGGTCACCAAATCTGTATTTGATTACACTTTTATGGCAATGAGTAATAATGGTCGAGAGCAGTTAGGATTATTTCATCTCTTTTCTCATCTAAATATATATATCTAGTAACATCTAATTAATGAAGTTATATGTATTTCTTTAAATTTAATTTTGCTTACAGAGTTTAAATATATTTTTACAAATGTCCTTCTTGCGCAATCTAAAACAAAATACTTAGCTGATTTTTTTTTTTTTTTTTTTTTTTTTTTTTGGGGGGGGGGGGATAGAACTCGATTAAATTTATTAGTTTTCATTAAACAACCCCAGTAGCACAGTAATACCGGTTAATACCGGATCACCCGATTACGCACGATTTTTTACCATTATCGGCTGACACCGAAGTACATCTGATTAGCTGAATTACAATGTATACTGTTTTAATTTATTTATAATGCCTCTAAAATAGTGTTCCGTCCTTTCTCTCCCGATAATCTAAATAAAATTTAAATTTAAAACTAAATGTTGAACTTTTCGGAAAAATCAAGATTATAGGTCTAACACTGGACAAGATTGGTTAAAAAAAAGCTATCTTCACCGGTGCTAGTTGATTTCGGTAGCTTTTGAACCAATATTGGTGTTCTACTTAGGAAATAAAAGGTTGGTCGAAAGATATTAATTTTAAATAATAATTATATAATAAATAGAGGGTGGTTAAAATTAAACTTCCCCTATAAATAGCAGCCTACATCACAAACGGGTGAACGGAATGCAGCGAAATTTGGTGTATAGACTTTACACGAGATGCGCTCACTGAATAAAAAAAAAAAAAAAAATAGTTCCAAAATATCCACCAGAGGTCGCCTTTTCCAGTAAAACATTAAATTTAACAAAATAAACGACCAAAACGGAATACAGAAACAATATTAACATTTGTTGACTAGTTTATGATCACCTTGTCATCGAACCACATTAAGTAATACATGTTTTGCATAAACCTTCCTCTTCTTTGCAAGCATGCAAATCTCGACATTTTTCCCTAGAACTGACAGCTTTTCCCGGTTTTTTACATTTTATTTTTCCTAATTCTTGTTCTGGATTATTAATATTGTTTCTGTATTCCATTTTGGTTGTTTATTGTGTTAAATTTAATGTTTTTTCGGAAAAGGTTCCCTCTGGTGGACATTTTGGAACTAAATTTTTTTTTTTCGAAATTCCTTGAGCACATCTCGTGTATAGTCTATATACTAAATTTCGTTGCATTCCGTTCACCCGTTTGCGCTGTTAGATTCTGTTTATAGGGGAAGTTTAAATATAACCACCCCGTATAAATCAAAAGTTATTTTTCTTCATAAAAAAGAAAAACAAATTTAAAAATTTGGAAATAAATACTTCTTTTATCTCGATAATGATACTTAATTACTTAATTGAACTCAATCTATGAATATTTCGAAACGTAAGAACATAATTAAAACTTGATTAATAACAACAACTTAGCTTAAAATTAAATTTTACAGAGATTTCTATCATATGACAAGCGAATTTTAATTTCTTGAAAGCTTAAGTTACTTGAAAATCAATTAAAGTTTTAAATAATTCTCTACAGAGAAAGCACATTTGCGTTTACTTACCAAACGAACAAAGAATTATGCTGCTAAAACGTGTAGATAACAATAATCAAGATAAAATACTGTTTAAGCACATTTAGTTTTTTCTGAAAGTGTAATTTATTTAATTATTCAGAGTTTCCTTTCACAAATACTTATTTTATAAATGTATTATTTCATGTAACTGAAAATTTGAAAATGAGGTTTTAAATTGAGGTTTTATAATGCCTAGTAAAGATTTGTTGAATTATAAATATTCTAAGAATAAGTAGTAGTAATAATTAAATTACTTTATTTAAAGAATTAAAACTAAAATACATTAACCTGAGACCTTAGTATTAACGTTTTTGAAAAAAAATATTTAAAAGGTTTTTACTTATTGCAAAAATTTAAACTGACACATTACAGTAGAATTTATGCAACAAACAATGTATCACAAATTAAACTACATATGTTTAGGAGATACGATCATTTTTATTTATCAAGATGTATAAAATTTGAAGTAATGTTCTAAAACGTTTATAGCAACTGTTTTAGAGTAAATAAATATTTGATTTGAAAGAACACAAATTGAGAGTGAGACTTTAATTTTCAAAAAGAAAAATCGTCTTCGTAATTGAATCTCTATAAGACTCTCATATAGTTTAGACGAATCTAAAGGTTTCTTTTGGAATATACACGGCATTTACTTTTCCAAAATGCGGAAATGTAGTATTCATTTCATTATGGTGCGAAGTAATATTATCTACTGAATGCTAATGTTGCCAGCATTTGCTATTTGAGATGTACGGGTAGGTGATGGAAGGTGTAATTCATCTATGAAAAATGCCTGTCCAGATGCCTTTGCAAGTCGTACTTGCTAGCGGAAAGATGGTACAAGCACCCCCTTGTTAAAAAAGCTACTGGGTTAAACAGTGTGAATTTTCGCCAGTCTTAAACGCATTTTTTAAAATGACGTTGGATGAGGAATTTTCTATGTTTGTAAGGCAGAGATTATTAATTGCTATATATTCGCTGATGCTGCTTACCCTAGTATTTTCATATTTCCTCTGGTATTTTAGAACACGAAAGAGGGTAAATAGCATTAAGATCGCAGCCGCATAAAAAGAGAGATCCCTGACTAATAAGATTCTGCCACTCATGCAGAAAGGCAACAAAATCCACGGGCAGTGCAGCGTAAGTACTACCCAAGTAAGTTTCGTCCTCGTTCGTTGTCAAGGTGATGAAGACACAATTTTCTCCAGTGAAAAGATGCATGAAGATCAAATTAGAGGTTCTGATTAAAATAGGAGAGTTGTTATTGGAAGAAACAAACCTGACCCATAAAGTTCGAAAAGCTGTTTTCATGGTGGTGTAGAGTAAACGAACCTAGAGCCTGACCATAAAATACGATGCGTGCCAAGTTCGATACCACGTCTGAAGTACATCCATAAGAAAACATTCAATTATTAGTAAAAAATATAGCATTTTAAAAGCTCCTGTCTGGTTTCGCATAAATAAAGGGAGGTTCCCAGCTGTCTGCCATCAAATACTATAGTACAGTTTCAACGGAGACTTTTAATGTCTTGTCTAGGGTAAGCCTGTATCTTTTCTTGCGGAATTAAAATATTTTCGCGGCCTTACTCATTTGGGAAGGAGTAATGAAGGCATTAGTTTCAGACTGAAAACGTTAAAGAAATAAAATCCTAAACAAAATCTCTGGAGGATTTAATGGACTTTAAACCTAACATCAAAGACCGTCATGTGTGTTCTATAACAACAGATCCGAAATGTAGATGCCAAATTGTGTTTTTCGTGTTTCTAGAAATTTCTAAGGGGGCTTTGCTGTGAAATCTCATTCCCATTTCTTATTTAGTGATCACAGTGTTGTCTTAGTGATCACTATTGTTGTAGTGATTAAAGAAACAATATCAAAAGCTGTTCAGGCAGAAGATGGAATTGTATTCAGGTTTTAGATCGACAATAAGTGCTCTATAAGAGTTTATGTCTCAGCACAGGACCAAAGCTGGTTTCGAACACCTAATGAAGCCAAGTACGTTGAGGATATCAGTGTTCTGGACTAAGGATCCTGCATAAAATGAATAGAATGCGTCGATCGACTCCCTTTTTAAATAGACAGCAGAGAGTTAAAAGGTGGAATCTCAATAAAACTGAGATCAAAGTAAGCAAGACGTATACCCTAAGGTGTTCAGCTTCAAAAATATTTGTCTATTCTAGCGACATATACTTGTGTACGATGTCCTTTGTAAAGGTCTTTCCAAGATACACAATTACGAATAACACTCCATAAAAAAAAGTGATTGGGATGTTACAATAAAGTTAGAATTGCGTATGAGATCTTTCAGGAGTTTAGACCTCATTGACTCCTTAAATACCTTTATATTAAGCAAGTTATTAACATGGTGCGTACTATGACAACTAATATAGTTTATTCGAGAAGAATCCTATATGTCAAAATTTGACAAGCGTAAGATCGACCAGGCATTGCGCTCGCTAGAGGTCTACATTTAAACCCACTAGCATGAGAGTATCAGGCTTGAACGCTAAAGGAACATTGACTGGACTACCTCTGCTGAAAAGGGATAGCGACAGTTCTTTCTGGCGTCCTGCAATGGATAATGGAAGGGAACAGAGGTGGTGCAAGAGTGTCGGAAGAACAAGAGCTCTCACGCTAACATCAGCCTCTGAGTATATCGTTTCGAGCACAATGAGTTTCTATTTCCACTATGCCTTCATAAGAAGTATTTTGATCGTTAAGAAAGATTTTCTTCCAACTCCAACGGTAAGAGCTCTCGGTTTTTGAAAGGGTTTTTCTCCACCTGGAAATGTTTTCTATGGAGAGAGTCACAAATGATAATTCTTTTAGGTTATTTTAAGAGGGAAGATCAGTTGGGGATCACTGAATTAATTAGAAAAAAGGCGTTTCTGTAGCCCACTGTAAAACTAAGCCCGCATCACGGGTTTGTTTATACTTAGTATTGGTTTCTTCTTCTGGAAACATGGGCTATAACCAAGTACCCTGGGTATCGAAGATTGTCTTTATAAGCGAGACTTCGGCCCACAAATGTAAAACAAGAGACCGATTTGTGGAATGTCAGACAGTCAAGTACTTATGTCTCCTCGGCCTATATCAAAGACTGTTATCATAGTTAGAAGGAGGAAAGAGCCCCCCTTTCAGGTGTTTCTGTAAAAACAATATACCTCATATAAAAAAGGATTTTGAGTTTTCGTGTTTCGTCGTATACATACGATTTTGGCATTTGTTGCATTGACTGTTTTATGTAAAATTTAAATTAAAAAGAGTATTAATATGTATGTCCTTTGGCTAAATAACAGGGATGGGAATTTGGCACAGAGCTCATACCAGTGTTTGTTTGAAAAATTTCTCTACCTGCAAAATCATTGATGTATTAAAAAATATATATATTTCATAAATAGTGCTATAAATTTTGCGTCAAGTTTTCATGCCTGATAAATGAAAAAATGTTTTGAGGAACTCCAAAATGTAGAGCTTACTGTTTAAAACAGGAAAAGAAACAGACAAAATTGTGGTAAAATATTTGTGCTACCTATTTGTACTATTACAGATAAAATGCTAAAACTCTGATTATGATTTTTTGCTTTTAAATTGTTTCTTTCTGTACTTATTTAACATTTTGTCTTATTCGCCGAAATGCGCACTCGTTTCTAATTAGTTGAATGGGCTCTTTCGAGCCTGGGACAGTTCGTAGTGTGGCACTTGCGCCTTGCTCCTTACCCGAATCGCCATTTTTGGAGAATAAATCAACCTCAACAACCTGTTGGTAGAAATACGTTATTATGAATCAGACTATTAACTAACTCAACTCCCCTACTGGAAATGACACTAGATATTCATTCGTTTTATTGCATCATAAATAGATTACAGAATTCGTAATGCATACTTCCAAAAAAATCTAAATCTTGATAATCTAAAAAGGTTTATAACACAAAAACTGACACAGAATGAACAACCGTTCAGTAAAGACGTTTGACAGGCTTCCGGTAGGTTACAGTACCATACAGGTGAGATATAATGGTAATAATTGTATTTCATTTTACCCGACTATACCATAATACCCACCATTCCTCTATCTCAAAATTTATAAGTTAATGGAAAATTGAAAAAAAAAGTTTAAAAAAAAAAGCATGTATAGTTAGAAAAAGAAACCGAAGAACGTGAAACTGGATAAATTAAGCTAAAAATATCAACAAATTGAAATTTCCCAAGTATATTTTCTGGTATAACTCTTTTATTTTCCAAACTTTAGTTAATTATACCAATAATTAGTACATTTATAAACAAACCAAATTTCAATTCATTTCAAAAAATGATTTTAAAAAATTCTGTACATAACATCGTATTACACATTTTATAATACATATAAAAATTATTGCTTTTTATTTCGATAAAAACGTTAATAAATGCAATTAATCTTTGTTTGACATTTTTTAAACAAGCAAAAAATTAAAGAAACATTAATTTGAAATGAAAACAATTAAAATACAAACAGCTATCATTTAATGAAAGAAAAAATGTTTAAAAATGCACATTGTTTTCTTTCATGATAAAATTAGAGTTAAAATTTTTATTTTATAATAATACTAGTGTAAAAGAAAACCTCATCTGTCTTAAGTGAAATGTTTTTATCTTTAAATGTCAGAGGCAAAATATAAGCGAATTTAGAAAAATTAACCATTGATCAATATTTATGTAGCTGACATATTTCTTGGTTATTGATCAAGATGATTTCGTCTGTTTTTCGAAATATGTTTTTTTATAATAAAAAGATAGGTGTTTCGATAATTACGTACTAGATTCATGTAGGTAGTTTAATGAAAAAGGCGTCTATAACATGTTTATATTTGCTGATATTTACAATGATTGGTTGCTAATTAATATTAATTAATTCCTTTTTCTATATTGTTATCAATATATTTCTAATTCACATGTGTGTTTTTTTTTTTTAACCCCGAAATATCCTGAAAATTTCTCATTAGACTTGTATATCACTTTTTTGTTTGACTTGACGGAAAAGCTTATTTTAGACACTAGATTTAGCTCTAAATGACATAAATGGCATTAAATAAATCGAATTTATAAAGTCATACTATTATATAAATTTCAAAAATCTGTTGCACGTAGTTCGGGATAAAAAACCGTATTTTAGGTTGATTTCTTTAGAAATTGACCTATTGCAATCACTTAGTTTACCTATCTATCTATCTTTCTATATATATTTCTGTACTGATAAGTATAAAGGATTTAAGTCCAAAAATGTCGATTTTGAGTTCAGTACATAGTCAGACTCAGAAAAAAATTCTCTATCGATTGGTATAAAGGATTTAAATCCATGTCATTTAGTCTTTGAGAAAATCCATTGGTAAAAAAAGATTCTAGTCAGAAATTTAGCATTAATCTTTGGTATAAAATATTTAATTCAATTTTTTTCCCTTTATTAAATGAAGATTGACAATCACTGAATGGTATAAAGCGTATAAACCAACATAATCCCTTTTTCCCAATCGATTCTTCTGATTAGTTTTTAGTTAGTTTAACTTTATTTTTCATCTCCTGTAAAATCAAGAATATAGATTTAAATCCTTTATACTTATTAGTACAGATTTAGCCACTTACAAATTTGTCATCACAATAAATTTTTAAGTACTGAACTAATTCGAACCAAAGTTGGACAGTGAACTTATTTCGCAAATATTTTGGATTACTTAAGTGAGCAATTAGCTCCTCCATTTTATTTCCAAGTGGTGGCTACACAAATTCAGGTTGCACTTGAAAATTTGTCATCAAGTAACTTTCGAAATACTGAACTAATTCTAACCAAAGTTGGACAATGAACTTATCACACAAATATCTTGAATGAGTTCCCTCTACAACCTGCTCCGCCATTTTGTTTCTAAGTGGCAGCTACTTGAAAATTTATCATCATGATAATTTTTGAAATACTAAATTTATTCGAGCCAAAGTTGGGCAGTGGATTTATCTTACAAATTTCTTGGATTAGTTAAGTGAAAATCTTTCTCCGCCATTTTGTTCCCAAGTGGTGACCACTTGAAAATTTGTCTACACAATAACTTTCTAAATAACGAATTAATTCGAACTAAATTTGTAGAGTAGACTCATCTTAAAATGTATTTGATATGTTCGTTTGACAACTTGATCCGCCATCTTGTTTCCAAGTGTCAGCCACTTGAAAATTTCAAATTCAGAAAAAAAAGGGTATTTATGTATCGATTTGTTTAAAATTCCATATGTACGCAGCCCTCATCAATGCTACACCCAGACATTAATAAATTACAGTCTCCATCGAGAAACAAAATGACGTCTTTTTGATAAGAGAAAAAGATATCAAACTATCCTTCCAAGTGAGACAGGACGACTTGTTTTTTAATTCATTTTTCTTAGTTAATAAATAAATAAATAAATAAATAAATAAAAAATATCCTCAAGTATCTTTTACAATTTTTATTGGAAATACTAAAATTCAGAACCAAAATACGAAAATTAATGATCTACATTTAATCAGACCTCTTTAATCGTTTAAGGTTCACTACATATTTCTTTCGAAAATTGCTAAATTAATTTTAAAATGTGGCTAATAGACACATTATTGGACATAAATATGGGGGTGGGGGATGGGGGGAAACAGCATTTTCAGTTTTCGAGAAAATATTGCTTTAAAGCATTCATGTGTTAACTGATTAAGTTCAAATGATAATTAATTTAATAAATGAACTACTTTGTAAATAAACATTATAAATTTCACAATTCCGCAATAGTTGTTTCAACTCAAATAGTAGATCCGTCATCAGGTGAAAAACTAGGCACGAGTGTTTCATCAAAATAGCAAGGTGCATTCGCACCTACTAAGAAATTTAAAGTGACTTATGTATATGACTTTTTTAACACATAATTTGTTAAATGTCAAGTAGTGCTACTATCTGTTGCATAGAGAAAGCCCAGTTGTTAAAAAATAGATTAAAACAGAGAAAACTATTTTGAAATAATTTTGTATGAAAAGTGTTAAATATTTGGTTACAGTGCAAAGCTAATGAACGTTAAAGGGTTAATAAGCAATCGGATAGCCAAAATATTTGCAATGAAGATCAAAAGTTCGCACCTGCAAAATGAAAGAAACTCTAGGTGAATATATTAAAAAAAATTATAAACACTCTTTTTTATATATTTTTTCGCACACATGTATGCAGCGCTCGAATTTCTTAGTGGCAAACTTTTCTAAGGCCACACAGAAAAAGAAAAGAAAAAAAAAAAGGATAATGATCGGACCTGCAATGAGAAAAACCAGCGGACAGCGGGAGCAGTAACCAAAGTTTCATTTCTCTGATTGAATATTTGTTTAAAATAATAAATGCATTTATTTTTGTAATTTATTTTGTAACATTATTTATATTATTTATGTTTATTATTATTTATATTTATTGTTTATATTTATTAATATATTATTATTTATTGTATAATACCATAATACTTTGGAGTTATTAAATGCGTTTCTATTCTAAAACGGTATTTTATTTTAAAATATTTTACATTTTCTTTAAAGTTGGTGTTTGAAAAAAAAAAAAAAAAAAAAAAGAAAAGAAATTTTGTCTAGGAAAACAGGTTTACATTTTTGTTCGACACTTTCAAATTTAAAGGACATTTTAGAATTAAACCAGTGATGATATCTGCAGTTCAATATATTTTCATGTTCACTGGTCGGGTTAATATAAGATATTTTAAAAGCAATTACAATGCTGCACAAACACACACACGCACTTGCGCATATACATATAAACAAATGTGTGATTTAAAAAAAAAATAAAAGTTCCTCATAACTTAATTTGGTGATGTGAAAAAATGTTAGCATTGTAGGAAATATTTTAAACAAACTTATTAACATGTACGTTAGTTATACATTAAAACATTAAAATATAAATTTGTTTATTTATTTACAATATCATTCTTCATTTTTTCATTCGCAATTACTCTATATACTTGAAATGTCATTATTTGTATGTCATCCAGAAACATTTCGTTGAGGAAGTGGAAATGATTTTACGCACCTTTTGTGCTATATGTTGGATTTTGCGTTTTTAGAAGATGTGAGCTTTTACTATATCTTTTGCAGAATGTTATTTAGTGTACTGTAAATCATTCTTTCCCATACATTGCGTGTACTCTATGTTGGTTAGATGCTAATAGTAGCATACAGTGAGTCTTCGGATGTTCAGTTTATTTTATGGAAACTGAAGCTTCGTCGTGTTGGGAAGTAGCATGGTCCCAATTTCGTTCCCCTTGAAGTTCTTAATTTAGTTCCCCTTTTCCTGTTCCCCATACGGAGAAAATTTCATGGTAATTGATCAAGCATAATCAAGTAGCCACGTGCAGCAAACTGCCGCTGATATCATCTCTAATGACATCGTGAAAAAGTGCCAGTGATCACATCATCGAATTCTAAAAGAGGAGATTCAGCAACATATGTTCCTAATGTTTAAATGACCAATATTCCTTTCAGTTATTCTTCAATTGATTACTACAGTTCTTGTACTTTTATTCATTCTGAAATAAATTTTGATTCATAAGTAAAGTCTCGCTTTATTATATTTTTTGAGGGGGACGGAATTGGTACCACATTTTTAATTTTGCCAAATACAGGTAACATTGAAACACAGTTTTTTGACTTGGTAAAAATGTTTTTGTAGTCAATTCGGCTATGGTTAGATGCTTGTGGAAAGTTTGTGAGTGTAACATCCAAATCTGGCAGATTTTTAAGGGAAATTATAGCTTTCAAGGGCTTAAAGGTGACTGGGGGACGAAATTATGGCATTTTACATTAATAACAATATTTTGTACTTGAGACACATTGGGTATGTTATACTTTTTACAGAACATATTTTTCGTAGTACAGTTGTCGGTTTAACCCTTTCAGTCGCAGTGTTCCCGCTGATGGAACTCCTAATTTTAATTCTGAAGTGCAAAAACTCATCCCGGAAATTTTTTAGCAAAAATTTACATTTATAACATAGCAAAAAAGTCCCTATTTTTAACGTGAAAATTTAAATTTCTTCTATTTTAATTATGTTCGTAAATTCCGGTGGCAAAATAATTTAAATGATACGAATTACCTTGCACCGCAAAGGGTTAAAATATTCCGGAATAAATTGAAATGTTGGGATCTATGCAACTTTTACGAGTTTTTGTTGTCGATAATGTTTACTTATAAAGTGATTTGTTTATTAAATTAAATATTATCTGAATTTAATAAGGTTTACTTACAGATGTTTCAAATCGAAAATTTCTCAAAAAGGAACAATGCTAATTTTTTATTTTTTAAATATTTATGATCAACTATGTGTCTAAAAGCCATTTTTAAAATAAATTAATTAGTGAACGTTAAAGGGTTAAACGATAATAATCCTAACATCTATATTATTATCATTTAAGAGTAAGTATAAGAATTTTTTTGTACAGAAACGCTACAAATTAGAAATAAACGCAATAATTGAATGCCTGAAAAAAGCAACTCATCACTAAGAGTAGCAATGCCTCTTTCGGAATTGCCCTCAACACTTGGTTTCATTGTCGTTCCCAGTTCATTTGCAACAATTGTTTTTGATCGAAATAATTAAGTATGATCTTTCTACAGGCGAAAGTAAAATGAAGCATGATTCCAATATGAAAGCATAAATGCCTATTTATTTTTTGCCTCATAAAGAGTTTTAGGTGATTATTTCGACCAAAAAAAAAACAGTCTTCTATTTACGATTTACGACGTTCGTGTTCTTCATTATTCGTTTTTTTTTTTTTTTTTTGAGTGTGTGTGTGTGTGTGTACATTTTGCTATGATTTATATTAATATACTGTGGTATACCGGGGGGGGGGGGGGGGGGGGGAATGACATATCCATCTGAAAAAAAAAAATCTGAAACTTTTTTTTTGTGTGTGTATGTGTATCTGTGTATATATACATATATATATTAAACTTTTAGCGTAGAAAAAAATAAATAAATAAATAAAATGTGCACAACAAGCCACACTCTTTTACGCCACTTATTTATTTTACATTAAAGTTTAAAATGAAATAGCGGCTTTGTATTTTATGGTGTTTATTCAAAGTTTTATACTAATTACTTTTAGTGCACTCTGTACTTTCAACGTAAGATAGTCAATAAATTTCCTTGTTAAAAACTCTCATGCTATTTAGAAAATACAGATTCTAATTTTTTTTTCCAATTTTCTACAACCTAATCCATTAAAAATTCGATTGCCTAAGCTTTACATTTACCTTTGTTAATGATGACAGAGAAAACTGGGAAAAGCGAGAATTAGTCAGCTTTATTATTTCTTTCAACTATTCCATTTTTTTTTTTTTTTTTTTTTTCAATTACAAAATAGAATTAGAAAATAATTGCTTTAATCTCCTTTTGTTCTATACTTTCTGTTTAAATCTTATTTTAAATTGAAATGCAATATATTATTTCTAAAAAGAACTTTAAAAGCTAAAACAAACATTTAACGAGTTTTTATAAGATATTGAAAAAGACATATATATTAGAGAATTTTTAAATCACTAGGGGGTTCTGCCCCTGCTCGCTCCGCTTACCAACCTTCGACTCGCATCACTTGTAAACCGATGCAGGGCTCTGTCTGCCTATTCGCTGATTTGCCTTTCACTGTAGAAATATTATTAGTGCATAATATAAGACAAAGGCAGAAAAATATTTTACAAATCCCCATATTCAAAGTCGAATCGAAATGCACGATAGTTAATACCCTTTTTTTTAATGAAGTGTTATGCTAAAAAGTAGTTTTTTTTTTTTTTTCTTTTTCAGAATCGAAAGAAATTCGTAATATCTAGACCATTTTGCGTTACAGCTTTAGCATGTGACCCCCTTGGCGACTTTTAAATTTTTTTCACTATTTGGCGATGATTTTTTTTTTTTTTTTTTTTTTTTTTTTTTTATAATTGCTTGTTTAAAAAAAAAAAAAAAAAAATAGCATCTATTTTTTCTAATGCCTATACTTTTTACTATTGAACATTTTACCTTATTTAGATCAATATGTAATACATTATACGGGTGATTATAAAAAGAAATTATCCCGAAAAATGAGTCCATAGCTATCATACCGTTCACAGAAACTAAATAAAAATTTGGTGGAAGGTATCTTGAGGTATGTGCTAAAGAACCATATAAAAAACAACAGTTAAACTCTAACAGTTTCGGTTACAGTGGCAAAATTTCGGAAATTTCAAATGGCAACACCTACTTTTTTTTTATTGGAATGGGATCTCCATAGCAAAAAAACATAAATAGCTTTTGAACAATACCTCTAGCGCGAAAATCACAAACACTAGACATACTAAGAAGAATAGAGAAAACAGCTGTGATGTGCCTACCAGAGCACGACTTTCATTTTCCTAATGGCGTCACATTTCACACTGAGTCTTCGGCTCTCACTAAAGTCTACTTTCTGCTTCGAAACGAGAAGAAGAGATCATGGTATCCTTAATTTCGAGTAAATCTACTGAATAAGGGTTTTAAATTTGTTGTTAGCCATAAAACACCGTCATGACTGACGTCATCGCACTAAGTGAAAAATAAGGCATTGTGAAATGCGTAATGTGTATCTTGCTTTCTTGCTCTGTGAACAATATGCCGCTTACTGGGAAACATCATCATCATCATCATCATCATCATCATCATCATCAAAATCGATTTTGATTGCCATTTCATAATGCCTTATATTTCACTTAGTGTGATGACGTCACTCCTGACGGTGTTTTACAACTAATAACGAAATTAAAACCCTTATTCAGTAGACCTACATGAAATTAAGGATACCGTGGTCTGTTCTTCTCATTTCGAAGCAGAATCAGTAGACTTTAGTGAGAGCCGAAGACCAGTGGCGCCAACTTTTGGAAAAGGTTGGGTGGGCTCAAATATTTTTGGGTAAACGGAACAATGCTATAAAGATTTTTACTTTTCAAACATACTATGTAAGGAAAGTATTGTAATCATGAGAAAAATTCTAATTCGAGATTTTTGTGTAGCTATACGTTTTCAAGTCCTCCGAGTTCATTTTTGCTATTTTTACTGTGATGTATGAATGTGCGTGTGTGCATATGTTTGTGCATGAACACGATAGCGCCTAAATGCTTTGTTCCAATGAGCTGAAAATTGGTACATATGTTGTAGGTTTGTAGATCATCGTGGCATGAACCCTATTAATTTTCTAGCACTTATAGTTTTTTTTTTTTTTTTACTGGGACATAATAAAAAGATCTTTAACATTATAGTCTATGGATTCAAATTATTTAAAGTGCGGTAATGTCTAAACAACTTATTCAAATAAACTGAAAACTTTGCATAATGTTATAGGTCACACTCTCACTCGAACTGTATAGATTTTGGGTGAACCTAGTAGCACTTATAGGTTTTTTCAGGCACACAACAAAAATTCTTTATCATTATAGTCTATGGGCTGAAATTATTTAAAGTGCGATATTATCTAAATGCCTTACCCAACTGAGCTGAAAATTTATGTACATGTGTTTATGTACAGCCACCAACGAACGAACTTTATAATTTTGAGAACTCTAGCACTCATAGATTTGTACACAAGAAAAATATCTTTATCATTATGGTCTATGGGTTTCAATTATTTAAAATGCAACAGCTTCTAAACAACAGACAGCGCCTTATTCAAATACACTGGGAATTTACACTACATGTTACAGGTCCCCGACACACGAACTGTATAAATTTTAGAGAATATATATAGCACTTATAGTTCTTTACAAATACACAACGAAATTTTTTTTATCATTAGGTTTATGGTCTCAAATTTTCCAAAGTGCGATATAGACTTAGACGATAGTGTTTTATCCAGTTCACCTGAAAGTTCATATACTTGTTATAGGTCAATGTCGCACGAAATGTATAGATTTTGGAGAAGCTAGAATTTATAGATTTTTACAGGGACAGAACGAAATACTCTATCATTATATCTATGGTCTCAAATTACTTGAAGAGCAATGACGTTAATTAAAACAACATACTATATAGAGAAAAATGCTCGAATACCCTATTATAATTTTCTTTTTGTTTATTCAATGAATTGCCTTATTTTACTTTTTCTATGCAACCATTAATAGTCTATGTTCGGAAAATCGAGTAGAGTCACTCCAGATTTTTTTTTTTTTTCATAGGAGAGGGATGAAGGCAGATAAGGATATATTAATTCAACACTAAAGTATAAAGTTATAATGGAATTAGGAATGGACCTTCGTCTGGTCAAGTTTCACTGCAGGGTGAAGGAGGGTGCGCAATGTGTTTTCCGTGAAATGTCTGTTGCTGTGTTGCTGTCACCAAAAATTTCTTATATGGAAACCTATATTATAAGAATTTACAGTTTACACTGATCATAATTCTTTTGTAAAACATGAAGGTTTTAATTGATTTATACATTTAAATGTGAGTCCGCCGAATTTCCTTTTATGGCTTGTATTCCTAACATTTTTTTTTTTTTTTTTTTTTTTTTTTTTTTTTTTTAAGAAAACGCTTTTTTATGCTTCAAAAATATAAATAAATAATAAATGAGAATAATGAAAATTAGATGGGCTGGAAGAGCAAATTATTGGGTGGGCTCGTGCCCTACGGGCCCATATAAGTTGGCGTCACTGCCGAAGACTCGGTGGGAAATGCGACGTCATTAAAAAATGAAAGTCGTGCTCTGGTAGGCACATCACAGTTGTTTTCTCTTTTCTTCTTAGTATGCCAAGCGTTGGTGATTTTCGAACTATAGGTACCGTTGCAACGCTGTTTATGATTTTTTTGCAATGGAGATCTCATTCCAATAAAAAAAAAAAAAAGTAGGTGTTGCCATTTGAAATTTTTAAAATTTTGTCACTGCAATCGTAACTGTTAGAGTTTAATTGATGTTTTTTATATGATTTTTGAGTGCATACCTCAAAATATCATCCACCAAATTTTTATTTAGTTTCTGTGAACTGTATGATAGCTATGGCCTCATACATCGGGATAGTTTTTTTATAATCACCCTGTATATATTTCTAATGTACAGCTAGGTAATAATTTTACAAATCGAGTATATCCGAAAAGGAAAAAAGTTCATTATTATTATTATCATTTTAATTTGGAAAAATCTCCTACAGCTTCAATTTGTAGTTCTATCCTATCTACTTTTTAAAATAACGAAGAATAAAATGTACTCGATTCTCTATAAGAGTTTTAAGTGACGCATTTTTTTCTTACGATGATTTGAAATATGAAATGTATTATAGAAATGACTAATTCTGTAATTTTAAAAAATTATTAATGCGAAATTGGAATACATACTAGCATTTATAAATATATTTTTTTATGCCAAAATATATCCGAAGTATCTTACAATACATTTTTAAATAAAAAAGATAAATAAACTTTAAAGAAAAAAAGAAATGCAGTCAAGAAATACAGACTCAACATTATTTCATTTTTAACAAAAACAGAACATCTAAAAAAAATTATTTAGTTTAATGCAGAACTATCTTTCTTAAAGTTTTTCAACATATTTAGTTTTTCTAGGTGTGGGACATATATTAAATATTCTAAATATACCCTAATTTAAAACACAAATCCCTTAAAACTTAGAAAATCAAAATAAAGAAAGTTCATTCTTATATAAATACCACAAATTCTTGCTTTAACAATAATTGGTAATATTTTAAATGTAAAAGTAGTTTTCGTTAGATACGTGATATATTGTATATGTTCATTCGCCAAACTTATTAGTTTAAGCAACAATCGAAAATTGTTTGATTTAAAAATTACTTGAGTATATGTAAAATTTCTACGAAGTTTTCTCTTAAGTGAAATCCGTTTGCAGTTTCCTAAAAGTAATTAAAATTGCTGGAGAGGAAATATTAATTTAGTACTGATCTTAATGATGGCTGCTGTGGTCTTTCACTTACGAAGTTAATTTGTTTGGATCAGTTACAAATCACAAGTTGTCTTTCTGACTTGAGAAATAGAATAAAAGATACAATAGAATATATTTCTTATTGCAACATGTTTGAAAATTGAATTTTTTACGAATTATGAAATAGTAATAAAATATAATAAAAATCTTTCAGCATATCACATAATTTTAAAAACTTTAATAAACTTTATTTCCAACGTTTCGGTTAAAATTCATCTTTAACCATCTTCAGGGAAGAATGATGTTTAAAAACCATAACCATAGACACTTTAAGTCATTCTATGAAACCACAAACGAATGACTTAAATTGTCTAAAGAATGACTTAAATTGTCTATGTTTATGGTTTTTAAACATCATTCTTCCCTGAAGATGGTTAAAGATGAATTTTAACCGAAACGTTGGAAATAAAGTTTATTAAAGTTTTTAAAATTATGTGATATGCTGAAAGATATTTTATTATATTTTATTACTATTTCATAATTATTAAAACAGCATATATAAAAGTGGAATAAATATTTCTGAAATGAATTTTTTACTTTAATATTACCTACATAGTGAAAAAAAAAAAAAAAGCTGATAAATTCTACAATATATATTAACTTCTTTCTTATTATCCTCTTTTTTGACATTCTCATATTTAAGTATCTATTAGCTTAGGTTTGTTTAATTTTAAATCATAATATGCTGTTTTATCGTTAAATTGCTTAATTTTTCTTTTCATTATTTGTTATGTTTTTCTATTTTATTTCTCTTCGTATATTTAAAATCCGTTTTAAATGTAATTTATTGTTAATTTGAAAAAACTGAATTAAAAGAGATTTCTATTTTTTCTTTACATCTCTTCTTCATTAAAAAATATATTTATTATCTAAATGAAAATTAAAACTGAATAAACACACACACAGAGAGAAAGGTGTATGTGAACCATTAAAACTTTCAAAACCATTAGTCGCATAGATATACTTAAAAATTACAAAATATTTCAAAACATTACCAAATTCACCAAAAATCACTTTCGTATCAATTATCCAAAATCAATCCATTGTTATACGTGGTATGATATGGTTCTGAATTTCAGCTAATGTCTTGCATTATACATCGATAATCAACCTAAAATTTGAGCAAGTCAAAAGTTATTAATTTTTAAAAACTTTGAATAGCTTTTGATAAACGCTGCGTTAGGGATGTGAACACTTGCTCTTAATATTTTTGAAATCATTACTAAATATCATGTGCATTTTTAAAATAATAATTATTTTATTTTTGTAATGCTAGATGTGAAGAATTTTGTAGAAGGTTAGAGCATTTCCCTGTTAAAATAGAGAGAGGGGGAGACAGAGAAGATGTAAAAAAAGAAAGTAAGTCTTTCTACATTTAGCAATTAAAATTAAGTTAAGAAATGTTATTTAAAAAAAAACTCGTTTAAAGACAACTTAGAATCATTTATTCGTCCACACACATTAATCCTGATCTTTTACTTACATTTCTTCCTTAGATTGAAACACTATATTTAATTTGGAAAGTGCCTATAATAGAATATTTCGCTAAAACAAAATAAAAAGTAAGACTTTTGTCTAATAAAAGTACTTTATCATGAGAAACTAGTACCCTTCTTCAAACAATACGTTATCGATTTTTTGAAATACGAGTTTAACTTTACGAGTCTTTTTGAAAAACGTTGAATGTCCAGTTTAGATTTGTCATGAATTCGATTAAAGGAAGAAGGAATTTAACTGAATTGAAAAAGATATTTATGAAAATTTTTTAAAGGTGAAAATGAATTTTTAGATGTCTTGAAAACTTTTTTTATGCTGATAGAATTGTATTTCAAAAATAACAATATTTCACAAACCTTTTCAAGAAAGAACTGTTCTTTATTAAAATTGCCTCTGTGTTCTAAGCAAGGTGCCAGATGAATACTACATTTTTATTTTTGTACACCACTATGTTTTTATTAAATCAATCGTTGTAAATAAAAGACAAAATTTTGTGGTTAAACTAATTGACACTTTAAAAAATTAGTGTTGCTAAAAATAAAAATGTAATATTCATCTGGCAACCCTGATTTTTAGCTACTCAAAATAAAGTAATAATTTGTGAATGATTTCACACTTAGAAATTTCATAGTATCTTCTACCTGTTAAATACGGCAGTTAATATCCAAATTAAGAATTCTTATTTTTTATTTAAAACATTAAGGTGTCCTTTTTTTGTGTGTATGTGCATTAAGATCTTTAAATTTATAATAAACCTTAATATAGATACTGTAATATTATTTTTAAATCCTGTCCGAATTCAATATTCTCAAGAAAAATCTGAAATAATAATATCAGCAGAAATTACTATTATTATTATTATTATTATTATTCAGAAAACTCTAAAAGCATGGCAATAACAAAAAGTTTCTTTATTGTTTCTATTATTATCATTATTATTATTACTTAAAACCATTAAAACTTTGCGAGTACTTTTTGATAACCTTTTCTGTGTGTTATTTCAGAATTTCTTTTCTTTCTTTTTCCGGAAATAATAATCTGCGAGTTTTTTTTTTTTTTTTTTTTGCCATTTGAATGAAAAGTAAAAATATTATTTTAACAACGATATGAAGTATCATCAGTAGCCAGTGATACTACAGTAGTTTTCGAAGGAAAATATTCAGAAATTCTATATGAAAAACACCGTAAAATTAGTTATTATGGCAGTGAAAAAAAACTGCCAAAGTAAACAGTGGCTAAAGGAAAACACAGATTTTTTTTATAAACGAAAGTAACCTGTCAGATCTCATTTATGATTACACTAGTCGACAAAAAAAAAAATTTGGATGGTAACAAAAATGAAATTAGCTATTTTCAACTAATTTTATAGTGCAGAATTCAAAAATAATAGCGAAAAATCTGTAACACGTACAGATTTTTTGTTACGATTATTTAATCTGTACTGGAAGCAATAATCCATGCCTAAAAAAAGTACATTTAATACTGCTTTGTTAAATAAATCCTTGTCCAGTCATGTTCTTAGTTTGTCTAAGAAAATGATTCGATAAGGATTTATTTAACAAAATAGTATTAAATGTACTTTTTTAATATCGGAATTATTTTCTAGTGCTCGGATACTTTTGCTGTCGACTGTATTGTAAAAATATTTTAAAAAATAATGAAATTTGCCATTTTCTGATATTTAAACAAAAAAATGGAACAAACATGGTTGCCGGGACTCTGATTTGCCAGGACTCTGGGTTGCCAGCAGGAAGGGTTACAACCTGTGAAACTGTGAAAATGATAAAAATTCGTGAAAATTGCCATTTTCTGATACTCTAACAGAAAAATGTGACGTGGTGGGACTTTTTTGATTGCAGATATTTAAATAAAAATTGGAATTAATAATAAAAATAATAATTTGACCGTTGTTACCGAACCACTGTAGACCAGTGTTATTGGAGAGCTAGTTTTATTCAAGAAAATGAAATGGTTAACCATAATTTGATATCTACACACATTAAAAGCCATTAAACTGAAAACAAAAATATAGCTTCATGAGACATTGAAAGCAAAATTATTCATGAAGATTTTAAATGAGGAAAAGAAAAAAAAATGCTTAAGGCGAAATTTTATATGCATTTGCCAAAACGCATTCTTAATAAATCTATAAATCTATAATAATAAATGGAAAGGTTTGTCTGTCAGTCTGTCTGTTCTTTAATACGTTCAGCCCCTATTGAACGCAGAAGTACAAGAATTGACATACGAATGCTCTGGAGCCTTTCCGAGGTCCTCCTCGAAACAGAATTAAAAAATTTTAATTAGTTGTGGAGATATTAATTAAAATGTCGACTCATGTCTAATCAGAAAGCGATCTCAATGACTGAGAATTCACTGCCATTGTATAAAAAAAAAGAGAGATTTTAACGGAGTTAAAAGCAGAAAAAGTGGAAAATAAATTAGAAATATTTGTCAGATCGTTAAGATTTCGGTACCAAATGAAAGGGAAATTTTTTCTGAATCTAAGTGTGCAAGCGGCTTATCGGTACAACAATTAGATTTTTTAAAATTAACTAAAGTATGAATTTTTTGTGGCAACATCATTTCAAATGCCAAACTACTGTCTGGATGAAAAGGGAAAGGATTGTAACCGATTAAGATGTCACGTGTTTTATACTGGGGAGAAAAATTGCAATTTTCAATTTTTTTTAAATTTTCATTCACGTTACATTTGAATTAATATTCGGCCTAGACAGCAAATTATAAAGCTACTGTTCAATTTTCATGAAAATATGTTAGTAAACAAATAAATTACATTTTTATTGAGAATTATATTTATCACAGCTCATGTGACCAAACACAATGTAAGATTAAGTTTTGTTTTATATTTTGCAGTAATTTAAATTGATATATGCCGTTGAAATTTCGTAATATTTGGTTTTAACGCCTGATAATTCGATTATGAATATTTTTTAAAATGTAAAACTATTAGGAAGGGCTTGAGGGGGGGGGCAGAAAAAAAAGAGTTACAGCGTTTGAAGTTGGCATTATTAGGTTTTAAGGCAAGATAAATCGATTGTGGATATTTTCAAGTGTAAAATTATTAGAAGGGACGGAAAGGGGGGGGGGGGCAAAAATGTATTAAAAAAACCGTTGTTACGGAGAAAACGACGGAAAACCCAAAACGCTTTGTTCTTTTATATTTTGCAGAGTTTCGAATTCTGATACTCCGTTCACATTTCATACTATGGATTTTTAACAGTATTTAGTCCGGAATTACGCAATTTTCGGAGAAAACCACGAAAAAGTCGGACATAAATCGTTTTATAATAGTGTTTATATCATTTTTGTATATCAGCTTCTAATTAGCATAATTTCAAAAGTGATATGTCATTTTGAAACTTATTTGAATTGGATTTCAAGAGTAGACGCCACAAATCTCTGGCGCCTTCCATTAACCGACTACCGTAGGTAATGGAATTCGAGATTTCACGTGATTAATATGTTTTAAGGTGTCCTGATTAGGTTTTCTTTTGTATCTCAGCTACTAATTAAAATTATGTTATAAGTAATACATCATAAGTAATTTGGAATAGAACATTAGATTACAGAAATTTCTACCGCCAGATGGCGCTGTAATATTTTAAAATTTCAATATTTCAAATTCTAATTATGGTTAAATTATTTTTAATACATCATTCGAAAGATATTTCAAAGTACTTTTATATTATCGAATATGGGCATCGAGATTTCACCTGATTTACACGTTTTGAGGTGTCCTGAATCGGTTTTCTTTTGTATCTCAGCTACTAATTAAAATAATTTCATAAGTAATACATCATTTGAAAGCTTTCTTGATTTGGAATCGAACAGTAGATTACAGAAATTTCTACCGACAGATGGCGCTGTAATATTTTAAAGTTTCAATATTTTAAATTCTAATTATGATTAAATTGTTTTCAATACATCATTCGAAAGATATTTTAAAGTTCTTTTATATTATCGAAAGTGGAATCCGAGATTTCACCTGATTTACACGTTTTAAGGTGTCCTAATTAGGTTTTCTTTTGCTCTCAGCTAATTGAGTTAGACCGTTCAAAATTGGTATATGTAGATTAATTAGGAGGGGCTGGAAGGGCGGGGAAGGAATAGGCAAGCGCAGCGCGCACGGGAGTGCGCTGCCGAAGGCAGTGGGGACCCGGTCCGACTTTTTATCCGATGAGAAATGATTTTTTTTATATTCTTTTCTTAAGAATAAATGTTTGATTTGGAAAGGAATACGTGCGCGCAGCTCACGTATATCTTCACACGTGCGCGCGCAGCGCATGGGTCTGCGCTGCCGAAGGCAGTGGGGACCCAATGCGAGTTTTTACCCGATGATTAATGACTTTTTCTAAAATTCCTTTTCTTAAGAATTAAAGTTTATGAGTAATAATATGGAATTTTGAGAAATCATAAGGATGGTGAAGGAATACGCGCGCGCAGCGCACGTGTCTACACTGCCGAAGGCAGTGGGGACCCGGTGTGAGTTTTTACCCGATCACAAATGATTTTTTTCCCTTTTTTCTTTTTTTAAGAGTAATGTTAATGATTGATAATATGCAATTTTGAGAAGTCATTCATTATAGTGATTCATTTAAAAATACTCACCCGCCAGCGGGCGAATGTAGAGGGGACCCGGTGTGAGTTTTTACCCTATCAGAAATTATTATTTTTTTAATTCCTTTTCTTAAGAATAAAAGTTTATGAATAATAATATGGAATTTTGAGAAATCATAAGGGTGGTGAAGGAATACACGCGCGCAGCGTTCATATATATGCATTCGTTCGCGCGCATCGAGCACGGGTCTACGCTGCCGAAGGCAGTGGGGACCCGGTGCGACATTTTTCCCGATCAGAATTTTTTCCTCTTTTTTTATCATATGATAAAAGTTTATGCAATTTTGAGAATTCATTAATCACAGTTATTCATTTAAAATAGTGACCAGCGAAGCGGGCGTAGCCTGCTAGTAAATAAATAAATAAATAAAAAGGCTACAGAAAACTATACGAAAAACATTCAACTTTTTGCAGATATATGTTCGTGTTAGTACTGGATGAAACATGGCTTATTTAAATGGTAAAAATTAAAAAAAAAAAAAAAAAAAAAAAAACCTTTAAACTTTCAGAGTGTAACCAAACGAAAACAGTTTAACTATCAATAAAAATTTAGAATCCATCATGTACCAGTAAACAAAGCAGAATTTTTTCAATATGATTTATTAATTCTATTTTATTAAATTGTAAAATAAACGCTAGGAAAAAAGTATCAAATCAAGTTCAATTTACTCTATTATCTTTAAAAGCTGAGATTTTAGTAAGAAATCCTGATTTACATCGAAAACACATCAACTAAGTCAAACTTAATTGTAAATAAAAGCTGAATACTACAAATTTAGCAAAAAATCACAACCGCGTATAGAATTACTGGAAAAAGATCGATATAATCACTTAACACTTATATCAAAATTCGTTAAAATTTATTCATTAAAATGCAAAATTCTATCTGGCTCTTTTGTTAAAATATCAAATGGTGTGAATCATGTACACTTTAAAAAATAATATAATTGTTATCATCGTTATTTTTTTTTTCTATTAAACAAAAAAAATGAAAGAAAAAATGAATTGTCCTAATTACAAACAATTTGTGAAACACTCAACAAAGTTAAAATTCTTAAATAAAAAATCGGGCAAACACTACTGTATTTCGTAAAAAACGTTTCTATGAATTCAGAAAATATATTCTTAAAATAAAATAAAGTAAAAAAAAAAGAACATAAAATTAGTACAGATGCGTTAAATTTCCTGGTTTATCAGGCATCTTCACGCTTTGTTATAGCAAGTATGATCTTTAACTAAGAGGAATTATTTTCTTAATAGATAAGCAAGAAATAAAAAATCTAATCACAGCATGAAAAGATTTTTTTTTTTTTTTTAATCTCCACAAAATATAAAATTGAAAATTATCATGCGTAATTCAATTATTATTATTACTTTTTTTTTTTCAATTTATTTTATTTACGCTAACTTACAGCGTACATGTGAAAGAAATGAAGTTTACTTAGACAAAGATTTATATCTTTGAAAAAATTCCCTGCCTTGAATAAACTTTATTTCTTTTATTCAGTAGCATATCAAAATAAAATAAGTAAAATTACGAAATTCAACCGTAACATTTCTTCTTTTAATACCATTCTGCTGCTCCTTTATACGTAGTTTTTTCAACTGTAAGAAGCTTCACATCATTATATTTTTATAAAACATTTATTTCTCAGAAACAACCTATGATCGAATACAGATTATTGATGCGCTATTTTATTGAGCAAGCTTCCATATAACAATAATATAAAGTAAATTTCTGCAATTTGTTTTTCTTTCTAAAAATATATATATATAACTCAGAAATCTTATAATGCTGGGATAAACAATCGTTTATGCATAAATCTTTATAAAAATTGTGGTATCTGGATATGCATGTATATCATCTGAACATCAAATCTTTAAACCACTTTCAATAAACTTACCCGTTCTTACAGAAAAATAATGCTATTCACCCACAGGAATGTATACAAAACGATTTACAATAACGAACAAAACCTCTTTAAATTGGTATTTTCTAAGGATTTTTTAACTGTATTGCTGCCAAAAAATGAAAGCTGTTGATAGCATATAATATTTCTCTAATCCTCCTTAAAAATTATAATAATAATTATTATTGTTAGTCAAAATTTATATAGGTAAAAAATGTAAAAAATATAAAACTATCTTATTATAGTGTTTTTAGGCATTGAATTTGGAATACAGTATACGGTTAATATGCAGAGCGAACAAAATCTTCATGCACACTTATTTAAAAATTCAAAAATTTAGACTACGGTACATTGAGTAAACATTAAAAAAAAAAAAAAAAATTTTAAGTACTTTTTTTTTCAACTAAGTTTAGAACTAAAAAAAAATATTTTTTTTTTAAATATTTTTTCAAACAGTTTATTGAGAATTTTAAATTTACAATAAATTCACTAATAAGATGTTAAATCAGTTTATAAGTAAAAACTTTCTTTTGATTGACTCATATTTGTAGCATCTGCTATTCCATGATTATCTCGAAACATTTGTCTAATATCCTGAAAGAGAAGGAAAAATATTACCTTTTATGTACGAGTAGAAATAAAATATTAACTATTGTTGCTTTGCTTTATAAATCAAGATTCTGTACTAGAGTAAATCATAAATTACTATTACCTGTTTCTTCCTGATGAAAAAAAATATATAACTCGGGAAAAATAATGCCATAATAAATTATCTAATAAGAATGGATGTATACATAAATGTAGACATTTAGTCAAATATGAACGATAAACAATTTTGTCAAATAATACAAGTTCTTCTACAAGTAATATATATATATATTTATATATATGTATATATATATATACATAGCTGCCAATATTTTAATTTATTCCGGAGTATTTTTAGCCCCGCCTTTATTTCGTACCACTTATTTTTTAGAAGTAATTTTGTCTTATTTTATCGAAGTTATACATTGAAGAAAATTTTTCTAAAAATAAAGTGGTGCCAAATAAAGGCGGGGCTAAAAGTACTCCGGAATAAATTAAAATATTGGCAGCTATGTATATATATATATATATTGTATGTTGTTTTGAGAAATTTCTTGTCATTTTTAATAGTATGAACATTGGGGAAGCGTTAAGCGAAAGAATGAAATAGAAAGGAATATACAGTAGAAATACGGCTATGTGAAGGGGAAGAAATAATATTAGAAAGTTTGAAGACAATAGTTTAAAATCGTATATTAAAGTATGCTAAATCTACTGAAGTACTTAATAAAAGCTGTAACAAACAAAAGAAAAATTGTTTAACTACGCGGAATTGCACTGATTTGGTATTCTAATAATTCTAATAAAACTTTTCGTATAGGAAGTGATATCTGGGTATTTGGTATATTTTGAGCTGCCCTGTACATTACCTGTAAACGGTATGAGCATAATTTAGCTCAGTAAACAAAATCAAAATCATAACATTACTTGCAATGCACTTAAAAATCTTTAATGTATCAGAAGTCTTTTTGTAGACCTGTAAACGAAGGGTGAATACTTTTCGTACCGTAATCTATTTGAAACAACTTTTGTGCATATGAAAAATATATGTCAGTTTCATCTTATTTCGTGTAATCTAAAGATGTTAAACTG
Source organism: Salticus scenicus (assembly GCA_963930645.1). NCBI lineage: Eukaryota > Metazoa > Arthropoda > Arachnida > Araneae > Salticidae > Salticus > Salticus scenicus. Next base: position 78,631,690 of record OZ005656.1, read on the forward strand.
TATCTACCTGTTATTTCACCCATAGACGTACTGTATTTGAATATTTTTTTTTGTGTGTGTGTGTCCCGGAACATGAACCATTTGGCGATCTCAATGAAAATTTTCTACTCTGAGAAAAAATTCTGTAAGTGACATCTAGAATCTAATTTGTGGCTCTAGAAAAAATAGTTCCATGTCATTCTTATAAATTCTAGTCCCCTTGGAAAACGAGTTCTTGAAGCCCCTATTAGAATTCTAGAGCGTTTACCTATATTCTCGAGGGCAAAGTTATTTAAAAATCTCTGCAAATAAATGAGACTACAAGAGGCGGGTTTCTGCAACTATAATCTTGGTTTATTACCAAATTCTAGAAAATCAAGCAAGAATTTCTCGCAATATAAATGATTCTGAATATTTAGAGTATTCAGAATATTGTTTCACCATCTAGAAATGTGTACACTAGAAATTCTCGATCATTTCGTCTATTCAGTTTATTGGCGTGCCATATGTACATATCTCGGAAATCTATGTTTCTAGTTAAGGGATTTAGAAAATAGCCACTTATTCATTCTAGAGAAAGGCGGTATATATATATATTTTTTTTAAGTGTAGTAGCATCTCTATAATGATACAGATTTAGAATATGGATTTTTGACTTCTTGCTAATATTTATTCTTCAGATATGCTGATAACAGATATACACGCATGCAAAAAAATCAATAGATAAAAAACACGTTTTCAGATTCAGAGGCATTAAAACTTAAATGGTAAACATAGCAATTACTAAATTTCGAATATTTAACACAGAAACAATACTTTTTTCTGCCATGTACAGATAAAGGGATGTAAAATATGTATAAATAAACTAATAAAAAAGAATAGTATTTTTTATTAGAAAAGTCGTTGGATTTTACTAAGTAAAATAATATCTTATACAAACTGGATAAGTTAAAACCCAAATGTTCGTGATTATCATATAAACATGTATAGCACCACAGTACAAAATATTCCTTTTAATACTGGAATTTCAAAAAATATGTCTCCAAGTGACTATAAAATAGCACTAAAAAAACTACTATAAACAATTTTAAAAGAGTTTCCTGGCGAAAAAACTAACGCATAATAAATTTAAGAGAGGAAAGTATAAACTCTCCTTTATTTATATAAAAACAAATAAATAAATATAGTTTATGCATTAAGTAGCTTAAAAGAAAACGTTGTAAAACATAAACGTTTAGTTCAAGAGTAATAATGAATCAATGATAAGGAATATTTTAACATCTAAAAATAATGGAATTCAAAGAAGACTCATAAAACTTAAAATAATCTTTATACATTCTTTTATGCATATCAGAAAGAGAAATTATTTTTTCGGGTGAAATTTTCGAGATTTAGTTTTTATCATAGTTTCACATTTTAAGGTCCACTATATCTGAAAGTTTTTAGCGAATAATCTGCGTTAGTATCTGTGTGTTTGTAAATCTGTTATTAGAATAACTCAAAACAGGTAATAGGTGGAAGTCCAAAGCCGAAAGTCGGTATCATAAATCTGCATTATATGGGTATAGTACTTGAAATTTTTTATTGAGATCGCAAAAATGGTTTGTGTGCAGTAGGCCAGATCGGGATCCTTAAAAAAAAAAAAGAGGGGAGGATCAACAATCGTCTTATCAAAACAAGTACCTATCAAAAGTTGTGGCTTAGCTTTACGAACTTTTTTATAAAATATTATATTATTTGGATATGATCTTCAACTTGCGCATAAGGTCTAAATTTTGAAATGTAAGCATTTTTTTTTTTCCACAATTTATATTGAAAAAATAAATTATGGATAATGTTAATATGTTAAAAATTCATTTAAGAAATGTTGCAGTTTTTTTTTTTTTTTTTTTCCCTCGAAAAAGTAACTTAAAATTGACAAAGTTCTGAACCCGCATGCGTATGCTGAAAATATTAAATGAATGACAAGGAAAAAAGTATTATTTTTCAATTTTTTTTTTCTTTTTTTCCTAAACTCTACACTTTATATATATATATATTTATATTATTTTATTTTTATTTTTTGTTGTTGTTGTTTTGTCAATATAGATTACAGAAAAAAATACAGAAAAATCGCAAAATTTGCAGTTATATTAAAATTTAGGCCTCTTGTGCAGACTGAATATGATGTTCCAAAAAATAATATTTTGCAAAAATGTTGTACAAATTGGTCAAAAAATATAGCCTCCAATAAATGGGAAAAATTGCAACATATTAGTGTCCCCTGTCGAATGATAAATGACAAAATGTAATGAACACCAATTTGTTTCAAGATTCAACAAAATAAAAGGTCATGCAGAATTCAATTTATTTATGTTTCTTGAAATACAAACTCTTAAAATTTCTGTTACACACACTGAAAGAGAAACACACAGGTACACAGACATTTTCTAAAAATGATCAAATCTTGTTAATGACATCTCAGAACACATAAATCCATCAAAAACCGGAAGTCGATGATTTCTACAAATCTAATACTTTCTTCTTACATATACAGATAACGATACAGAAAAAGAAAATAAGACAATACATGAACTTTAATAAGTTACAATGTTCATTTTGTGTTCTGCCCTAAAACTCCGGGACGTTGAAGTCTGTCTCATTTGAAAATTTTTCTTTTAATAGTAAAATATCTCTCAATAAAGATTTTGCAGTAAAATATCATTACAGTTTTAGATTTCTCATTGTATGCATTATTTATTTTCCTTTTATTTACCGTTGGTAGCAAAGGACTGCGTATTTCATAATTTGCATCCAAAAACATATATTTCTTCTTATTACCATGTTTTTATTATTAACTTCTATTCTTGTTTGCTTGTTTGTGTGTTTGTTTGTTTGTCCGGTACAAATCTTGCAATTTATTTTTAACTAACTTCCCTACTAGCTAGACATTTGAAACTTTCACAGTAGCTCAGAACCCGGTGACAACACAATACTTCGAAGTCAGATTTTTGAATTTTTGAATAGTTTTCTTTTAATTAAGTAAAATATGAAAATAACAAGCTCCTAATAGCAATAATAATAAAAACATGGTAAAAATAGTCATTAAAATATAAGCTATAATTTAATTGTTGCTAAAAAAAAATTACGGGTTCATTTTCTTTCGACATAAAAATAAATACATTTAATTAAACGTAAGCGTTAAAAAATTGTAAAAAGTTAAATTATGCATCTGGCAAAAATTGACGTCATTGTCACTTTAAAGATTTTCTACACATTGATAAAGTGCTAATGTAGTTCCTGGTGCAAATATATGTTGTTCTGAAAGGATTAATATTTTATTTTTAAAACCAACTTTTCTTTTTATTATTCAAATTTCCCGTAACTGTTTAACCAATCGCATTAGAACGTCCATCTTTGGAATATCGATAATAAGGATTTTCTCGCCAAAAGTCGCCAAGGGCAAAAACTCGCCAAAGTTGGCGCTAAATCCGTTACCTGCCTATTGGAGCTTTTTAATACATTTTAAAGGGAAAATTAAGCTATATTAACTCGAAAAAGAGCTGGAAATGCGGAAAGTTGACATTTTATCAACTTACTAAGCCTCTTTGAAAGCATTTATACAAAAATAAATACAATTATTTACAATTATTTACAATTTCGTAACAATACGCATTGATAAAGTGCTAATGTAGTTAGTTCTATAGCTATGATGCAACAGAAAATTTTAAAACTGGCTTATAAAAAGTTTTTTATCTTATAATTATTTTAACAATGTTTTTGTACAGTACATGTATATTAAGGTAGATCGAAAAAAGACGAAATTTGTCTTATCAAAACAGGTACCTTTATTTGGCTTGACCTTATGACCATTTATGCATATATATATATTAAGTTGGGAAGGGGGGGACATAAATTTTAGACTGCGCAAGAGACCTAAATTTTAAAATAACTGCGAATTTTGCGATATTTATTTTAATTTAATTTTTTTTTTCTGCAAAGACAAAAATAAACTAGTATGCTGTGGCCACCACAAGACTTTCTTCTATATTTTCCTATACAAATTCAGACACTAACAATATTTAAAAAAAAAAAAAAAAAAAAAAAAAAAAATACGATTTTTTTTTCAAAGTTTTTTTTCGTAAAAAAAAAAAAAAAAAAAAAAAAAATCGATAACTTTGTTTTAAATTATCACATATTTATAGTTCAACCATTCGTTTTAAAGATATTGACGAGACCTTTCGAAAGATACCCATCTTGAAAATTTACCCCCCTCCCCAGGGGGTACTTTCCCCTGGGGGGAGGAAAGCGATGACTGAGATTTTTTTCCTAATTAACTACTACTATTATCAATAATTCATATTAATTTCACAATCACAGGTTAAGAATAACTCCCATTATGTACATTTATACGAAATCTTGTCCTATACAGCCATGTTAAAAATTTAGAAAAAATACGATCACAGCACCACCTGTTGAGTGATTGATCCCCAAATCTAATCAGCCCCAGTTTATGTCAGGGGCCAACTAAATACCAAGTCTGGTTAAATTTCGTTAAAAAAAAAAAATAAAATAAAAAAAAAAAAAACGATTTTTTTTCTAAGTTACTTTTTGTTAAAAGTAAAAAAAAAATCGATAACTTTGTTTTAAATTATCACAGATTTATAGTTCAACCAATCGTTTTAAAGGTATTGAAGAGACCTTTCGAAAGATACCCATCTTGAAAATTTACTCCCCTCGAGGGGGGACTTCCCCCCAGGGGGGTTCACGAGGCTCCTACGCATACAAAATTTTTTCCCCAGTTGACTACCTCTATTATAAATAATTCTTGTAAATTTCATAATGATTACTAAAAAATAATTATCTTTATGCACATTTATACAAAATTTTGTCCTATATCACCATGTTAAAAATTTAGAAAAGGCGGGATGGCAACGCAACCTGTAAGACAATTTTTACCAAAAGTTGATAGGCACTAATTTATGTCAAGGTGCAACTACATACTAATTTGTATGAAATTCTGTGCAGTAGTTCCTGAGATACAGTTGCCACAAAATTTTGTCACACACACACACACAGACAGACAGACAGACAGACATTTTCTAAAAAGGGTCAAATCGTGTTCTACAACTCTCAAAACGTGTAAATCCATCAAAAACCCGAGGTCGAAAATTTTTACGAATCCAATACTTTCTCTATATTACATATAGAAGAAAGTAATAAATAAATGTTGCGTTAATATAATTAAAATAGATTTTTAAAATAATGTTCTATTTTTTTGCTTGTCACTCATTTAATATTTTCAGCTTACATATGCGGGTTAAATATTGAGACTATTTTCATTTACTTTCAAATTATTTTCGAGTACTTTAGTTTTTCGAAAAAAAAAAGTACTGTAATATTTGTTTTTAAATTAACTTTCAACATATTAACGTTACCAAAATTTACTTTTTTGAATAAAATTGTGGAAAATTTTTCGAAAAATTGCATATATTTCAAAATTTAATTCTCATGCGCAGGCTGAAGATTATATTCAAGTAATATGATATTTGGCAAAAATGTTCAAAGCTAAGCCACAACTTTTAATAGGTACCCGTTTTCGATGAGATGAGTTTCGTTTTATTTCGAACCACCCTAATGTATATATTATACACTCATGTCCCTAAATTAAGGATAATTCAAAATCACACAGAAATCGAACTTTAATGCAAAAATTTCACATGTAGAAATGCCACACATATCTTTAAGAATAATATGAAAATTATAGAAAGCCATTATATGACGCCGATATGATGTAACAGTGACAAAAGTGTAAGAAAGTGGTAGATCAGGAATAAGAGCAAAGAAGTAAAATTGTTCACAAGCGTTCTGTAAGCTGCTCAATGCCACAACCGAATAGTTATGACACAGAGGGCGTATGCGGATGATTTTTTACGTGGTAGAATTATCGACCGACTGGAATGAGGGCGTACTCAGATAGAAGTATCTAGGAAACTTGGAATCGCCCAAAGTGTCATATCTAGGCTTTTGCAACGATTCCAAAATGATGGAAATGCCAATCGACGTTACAGCAATGGTCGTCCCCGAGTTACAACGCCGAATGACAACCGGTATTTGGCAGTAACTGCCAAAATAAGCATATGAAGCACAGCATCAGACCTGTCTCGTCAGCAATTTGCAGCCACAGGTACCACAGTTTCAAAGCAAACCGTGTATAGACGTCTCGGAGATAATTGATGTATATGCTCACAGGTCTGTCAGATGTGTTCCGCTCACGGCAACACACAGTGGCCAGCGGTTAGCTTGGAGTTGAGAACATGCAATGTGAACAGTGACACAGTGGGCTTGTGTGATGTTTTCCGACGAGTCCAGGTTTAGCTTGCAGTCAGATTCATGTCGGACTCTCATATGAAGAACGCCAGGTACCCGTTACCACGAAGACAACATCATTGAACGATACCGGTACGGTGGGGCTGGAGTGCTCGTTTGGGGGGGGGGGGTCTCATACTGGGCTCCAGAACAGAGCTGCATGTTCAAATCGGAACCATGACAGGCCAAATTTATCGGGACATCATTCGGGAACAACATGTACGTTTGTTTAGAGGTGCCATGGACCAGAATTCGTATTTATGGATAACAATGCGCGTCCTCACCGTGCAAACATTGTACACCAATGCCTACAATCTAAAGATATCACCCGTATGGAATGGCCAGTATTCTCACCTGACTAGGATCTGATAGAGCACATTTAGGACATGCCTGGCTGCCGAGTTGCAGCCCGTCAACCACCTCCTATATGTGTACTGGAACTTCGGAGAGTATTGATTACTGAGTGGAGTAATATTCCCCAAGATCAGCTTGATAATTTAATATCAGCATGCCTAGGCGTTGTACAGACTGTATTTCATCATCTAAGAGACATATGATGTATTAACCATCATACCAACCATGTAATGTTAAGTTTTTGTAAGGTAGATATTTTTTGTAATTGCTTCAGGGAGCAAAAATCGTAGTTTTTATGAATGGTATTCTATATAAATCACCTTTTTTGCTCTTGATCTTTTGTTTAATAAATGCACTTCATGAATAAAGCTTGTTTGTTTTGCTTCTGAACATTTATTTGCCGCAGCTAGCATTATCCTTAATGTATGGACATGAGTGTATTTCATTTGTATCGAGTTATTGTTGGTGTTAAAGCGAAAGTGGTCTTTTAAAAAGTCAAAATTAGATTAAAAATTCGATCTTTTAAATTTACAAAGCTATGAAACTATGCAACAGTAGTAAAATGGGGCAAAAAGGATTTTTCAATCCCCATAATTCTATGCTGAATTATAAGCTCTTATATTTCTAAACAAATATTAAATCTGTGATAAAATGAAAGCTTTAAACAACATTGTCTAGAAACCAATTTTTAGGAAGTGGTGCCAGGGGTCTTACTTTTTGTTAAATCTTCATGAAACTACACATAATGTTTTTTTATTTATCTTGACGCAAAATGTTACAACTCTTTACTTTTTGTTTTTTATGACTTTAAATTTTGAAATAAAATAAATAAATAAATAAATAAAATACGAATTTTTTTTTTTAAGAAAACACTGATTTTTTTTTTTTTTTTTTTTTTTTTTTTAATGCTCAGTTATGATTGAATTAAAAAAAAAAAATGTCAGTTAGCTTTTGTTGAAATTATCTAAAATTACACACAAAAAATTTGGACGTTTAAGTCAAAAATTAATTAGCTAGGAGAATTTTGAATTTTAATAATTAATTATTTATTTTAATTTACATCTTAATTATTTATAATGTGAATGTTAATTTTATTATGGTATTTCTCTTCTACAAATAACACTATATGAAAATGTAACTTTTTTCAATTAGGGAATTATAATTGTAGATCTTTCACTGTTGCCTTAAGGCCACTTGTAACTCCTCTAGGGACCTAGGATTGTAATTATAACCTCCACTGTGATTTTTCTATGAGGATCTAGAAGGTATTCACCAGAGTTTCGGAGAAAACCTCTAAAAATTCCGAATAGTTAGGCCGACAAATGTGACATGGGTTCGAACTTTACCCTTTCCTGCTACCAGATTTGAGATCAAAACTTTCGTTCACTTTTGGAGCTTTATTAGTATAAAAAAAATTTAAAAAAAATAAAGATACTTTTATTCGTGTAAAACCTTTAAAAATATATTTCAAATATTAGAGAAAAAAATAAAATACATTGAAAATATATTTAATATATAGATACAGATATAGATTTAATATTTTAAGACTTTTCCTACACCTCATTGTTTTCCGTTCACATTTTTATATCATATTTCATCTAATGCATATAGAATTGTTTGTCTATATATTTTCAAAGATAAAAGTGATATTAATATCGGATGTTGCTTCAGAATCTAAAACTCTGGAAAGCCAAAATAAAATCTAACGACACTCTTCTGCTACTATATTCTTTGATTAAACTGTGACAATTTCTAATATTTTCGAAAAATTTCTCTTGCCTCAAGACATTTTCCACATTTAATTTTAGCGGTATAATGTATCAACTGATTAATCCATTTGTCTAAATTTAGGAATTTCAAAGCCTTAGGGCTTAGCGAAGAATCATCTGGTGAAAGCTTTGAAAATTAGAATTATTTAATTAAATTTTGTTAAACTTTAATTAATGTAAAAACTTTTGGAAAATTAGGAGATTTTTTTTTTTTCTGAGATCGTTTTTATTAAAAATATATAATATTATTCTATGAAAACCTATTATATTAAACATAATTTTGTGAACACTCAAACTTTTGCTTACACATAGTCATAAGTTGATTATAAGAATATTAACACGTACCAGCCTTTTCCGTGCAGAACATCTACGTGATAGTAATTATGCAGTACCTAATATGATGTTCATAAAAATCTTATTTAAAAAAAAAATCACTGGGATTTTTTTTTTTTTTTTTTTTCACCCATAAAAGAAATTTAAATCTTTGATGCATTATAATTTCAATTTTAGAAAACATTTTTTCCTCTGCTATTCTAAAATTCTTAGAATTAATTTAAATTTTATTATTGCATTAAAAATCAATTAATTTCATAAAATTTGGCGTATTTAAATTACCATTTTGCCGTACATAACAGAAATTGCATAGTTAATAAAGGAATCTACAAAAGAAATAAAGAAATAAAAAGAAATAACGTTCATTCTGTTTCTAATGAATGAAATATATATATATATATATATATACTTTTGGTTTTCAAAAATTTGTGTCTTAATAATGATTATCTTCTGATAATTTACGAAATTTTCAAAGTAGAATGTTCATAGTTTAGTATGTTAATGCCAGCATCATAAACAATTTTAAAAAGCTGGTCTGATATCTTTATGAAAAAAATATTCTCTAATGCACGTTTAACTGAAATTTGTGGCTTTTCTCCCAAGTTAAGAAAATCGTAAATTTCGAATAACTTATGAAATTTTTAAAGTACAATGTTTCAAATCAATAGGGATCCTTGTCAGTGTCATAACTGATATTTAAAAACTAATTTGACCTCTTTGTGACCATTTGTTCTTGATACATTGTGTACACAGTCTAACCATAGTCTCCTAAACTAGATGCCTTCCGCATGGCATGGAAACTTAGCAATAGTTCAAGCGGTAGACAGCGCCACCTGGTACAGATTGCGCGACTTTTTTACTCGACAGCCACCAAAAATTTTTAAAAGTGGGATTTATTATATATAAAAAGGCGAATAGAATCGAAGAAACGTCGATTATACATATCATATATCACTTCTTAAAATTATTGGTGACAGTTGAATAAAAAAGTCGTGCAATCTGTACCAGAGGGCGCTGTCTCCAGCTTGAACTGTTGCCAAGTTTCCGAGCCACGCGGAAGGCATCTAGTTTAGGAGGTTATGGTCTAACAAACTAACACACTAACAAATTTACCTACTAACACACTAACAGGCATTCTGCAGACGGACACCATACAAATTTTGTTATTTTTGAATTTCTCCCACCTGAAAACCTGTAAAAAACTCAAAAAAATGAGGTCGAAAATTTTTATGATTACATAAGTACCCCATACCTAAAGTATGACGGAGAACTAATAGTGCTTTTAATATCGTAATACACTAAACCAATTGATTGCGAAAAGAAGGAGAAGGGTGCGATAAATTTAAACATAAAATATCTTTTTAACAAAATTAATTTATTTTGTAGACTTCTAACTACCTCTAAATATTTTAGCCATTTATATTTATTAATATATTTCTAACTTATTATTTTTTAAATAAAAAATTTTTTTAGTAACCTACTTATCTAAGTCAAATGATAAAGATCTATGACTTTAATTATTCGTTGTAATATATCGTAATGTTTTATTTCAACGTTCGATAGCTTGAGTAATTAGATTTAGCTTGATTTTTCTTAAATAAGTAGTTACTAATGGGCTCTTCCCATCGTCGTCTGCTCAATCACGTGATAGAGGAAAACGAATAATCGAATTCTGAGAATCGAATTCAATTAAATATTGTTCTTAAGAACAAAAATGTTAATATTTAATATAAAATAAAATAAAAGTAATATTGTGCATTTGTAAACAGTAGAATAACTGTATTTGTAAATTTAGTAATTTTTTAAAAAAAATTTATGTGTTTATTTGTTTTTACCTATAAGAATCGATTTTTGTATATTGTAGTGTAACTGGTGTAACTGTAACATTAACTGATCTAGCAATAAATAATAGCTTGTTCTTGTGTATAATTTGAAATTTTAAAATGTTTTCATTTAATTTAATTGTATAAAGGTGTTACAACAAGTTAATTAACTTAGTTACTGGTCTAAATGGATTTACGCAGTACGATATTGCACTGTCACTGATTTAAGTACCAAAAATCAGAGTATTGAAAATGTTCTTCATGAACATCAATAACAAACATAAACTAAATGATGACTGTAAATGTATACAGCAAACAAAAGATGATGAATAATGATATAAAATGGATTAAAAATGATGATTTATAAAAAAAAATAACACAGATTAAATACGATTGATCAAAAATAAGAATAGAAAATACGTTATTTCAGCAATCGCAATAGATAAACAAGACTTCGTCTGCTATTTGTTTTTCCTCTATCATGTGACCTCTGACGTCAGGTGGGAAGAGTCCATTCAGTTACATTTGATCAGAAAATACCGATGTTTCATTAATAGAAAATACCAGTTTCGTTATTAAAGTGAAATTTCTTTGAAATTTATAACATTCTTGTGAATTAAAAATGAAAATTATAAAGCTACCTCTCAAGAAAAGAAACTAATGATAATAATGAATAACCAGCGGGTTATTTTGAAATGTCATTAAATAAAAAGGTTTAAAATTAAAGTCTTTAAATATCAAGTTTAAAAACAATTTACGATTTTAAAACAACTTAAGAAAATTAGACTGAATAGATAAAAATGAAACTATTCATAGAAAGATGAAATGTAATATGTTTAAACATATTCATCATATTTTTCTTTCGTGCATCTACGTATTGAAAGGAAGAAGTTAAAACATTATTTATTAATAATCACACAACAATATTATTAATTATATTATGCTAAAATGTTAAGAATTTATTTACTTTATTATTTATTTTAAGTATTTATTAAAGCATTATTTATTTATACTAGTATCGCCCAGTGGCCGAAACTCGGCCACTTTTTTGCAAAGCAAAGTTATTACCTAGTCCTCAACGGAATTAAATTGCAACATAGCTGCAGCAATAGTTTGCCGATATGCACTCTAACTGAATCAGAAGAGTTTTACTTAATATATTTCTCTAAGTTTGGTACACTATAAATGTTGAGCCTTTCCTGAAATGAGAGGAAATGGCAACGTGGAAACGCTCCTTGTCGGATGATACAGCCCAAAAGCTAATCGGTACCAAGTCAAACCAAGGTCCAACCAAATATCAAATTCGGTTAAATTATTCCCATTGGTTCATAAAGTACAGTGTGTGAACTCAAAAAGACGGATATTTTGCAAAAATGGTCGAATTGAGTTCGGGAAATCTCAAAACGTATAACATCATCGAAAACCGAAAAACTAAATTTTTTTCTGAATGTCAAGGAGTTTAACTTGGCAGTCGTAAAGAGAATATTTTTGTTGATGGCGTTGGCTGAAAAGTAAAAACATTATTAAAACTTAATTTCCATTCATAGTCCAGGCTCGGAATCAACGCAGAGACATATTGCAAGTTTATTCAACATTTTTTCAATGCATGTGACCATAGTCTATTAAAAGAACATAAGTTTTTTTTAAGGAAAACATTCTGGAGTGGGGGAACAGTAGCGGACACAAGTCTGGGCCACAGGCCCTAATCTTTCTTCAGTTCTTACATCGTTGACAGTCATTGTAAAAGTGCTCAAAAGTGAACTAGAAGTTTGGCAAAAACATTAATTTAAAAAAGAACTTTCGCCAAATTAGGCCGCCGCGGCAACATCAGTTCTTTTAAGTCAGTTAGGAAGATTTACATATATTATTTTCAACTATTGTGCCTCAGATTTTTCCTCGCCATAAGTACGTTATACTTTATGTGTTAACCATAAGATTCGTTGAATTATTGCGATAAATCAAATCGATTTAATTCTGAAATTACGGACTATCAAGTCAGATTACACATTATAATTCACGCTGAAGCCAGATATAATTACACATTTCTTTAAGTCTTGATGATGAATTGACAGATTTAGTATTATGAAAATAATAATAACATTTATTTCTTGCGTTTAAAATCTATTTCTGAAAATGTATAGTAACCGTTGATAGAAGTATTAGACTTATTTGATATGCGTTAATTAATCACAAGCAGCCGCAACATACAACAGTACTTATGATTTTCATTCCGTTATTATATATTTATTTATTTATTTTATTATTATTATTTATTTATTTATTTTTTTAATGAAGAGATGATTTAAGGCTATTTCTTTTTTTATCTGCAATATCTGAAAGAATGTAACGTTTGCTTTTGCAGAAAATAAAGATTCGTTTCTTTTCGTTTTGAAGAAGCCTTTTAAACAAGGAAAATAAATAATTTTAAGAAATTAAATACAATTAAATTTTAAGAAAGAATATGTAATTTTCTATATCACACTGAATCTTATACTTTCTTAATACATATGCAGAGGAAAGAATAATAAATCTACTTTTTAAAAAATAAGTAGTCAATTTCAGTTAATTGAAATGCAAGGAAATCTCAAAACGTGTAACTTCATCGAAAACGGGAAATCAAAAGTTTTTCCATGTCTTCTACTTGCTTCTTATACATGCAGAAGCTAGAAATAAATCCACTTTTTTAAAAATGAGTATTCAATTTCAGTTAACTGAAACGTAAGGAAAGCTCAAAACATGTAAATTCAGCGAAAACCGGAAATCGAAAAATTTTTCTGTATCTTCTACTTTCCTCTAATACATGCAGACGCTAGTAATAAATCCACTTTTTAAAAAATAGTAGCCGATTTCAGTTAACTGAAATGCAAGGAAATCTCAAAATTCATTGGAAATTCATTGGAAACCGGAAATCAAAAGTTTTTCCAAATCTTATACTTTCTTCTTATATATGCAAATGATATACGCAAGCGAAGTGTGGCGTCACTGACCATTCTTGGGGCCAAGTAAAAGATTTCCTATGTTAATCGTCCATTGGATTTTTTGTAAAAAATTATTAAAAATTGAGGAAAATTATTTTCTGATTTTAATTCAAATATTTAGGTATAGTTATAAATTAGTTATCGTGCACATGTGTTAGATTAAGTTATTTTGTTATCAAATTGACAAAATTTTAATTTGAAATTTGAAATCTCTAAAAAGAAAATGGGCATAGATTTTATATCTGTTCGTATATTTGGCGATCAAAAACGCAATACGAAAACATACATGCCCCATGTATATTTTTGTAATACATATATATTATACGAAACATTGTTTCATATTACTGATTGCTCTCTTAATGTACTTTTTTAAAATAACCATGTTTTTTGAAAGGAATTAAATATGCTCACCAGATAATTTAGCGATCTTTTATTATTATTTTTATTTTCCGCCAAGAACGACAGATATCAAATCTGCTCCTTTGAAATGAATCTCATTCTTTTGGAACTGAAATGTTTATGTCCATAATCGAAAACAGAAGTCTGCCATTTCCTTTTTCTAGAGCATTGAAATTTAAAATTAAAATTTTATGAATTTGACAGAAAAAAAATCTAACACAATCTGGCTTTGAAGCCACTAAAGAATTTCGCTTAAGTATCAATTTATGAATTTCGAATTAGGGTTGATTAAATTTAGAAACTCAGATTAAGAATTTCTAACGAATTTATATTAAATTCAAATTCTGCAACTTTTACTTTATTACAAATCAGAGTAACATGCATATTAATTAAATGAGAATAAGTTTAATTCTACTTACCCCTCTGCCAGTATTCCGAATATTAACAACACACCACTAAATTAGTTGACTATAATTCGACATTTGAAGAATCGTTTTATTTGACTTGAATACTTAATTACGAATTTTTATTCATATTTAAGAATTATTACTGGAACTATAATGAATACGATTAGAATGTTTTAATAGTTCTGATTTTATTTTTAAAGTCTTGAGATACCTTGTACCTCGTCCGGATTCGAAAGGCGACTGAAACAAAACTGCTCAGCGCCGTTTCTAATCAGTTCAGATGTGCGCACCTTCTCCATTCCCCTCCTCCCCGACATCCTCCGGGGGGGGGCTGAGCATGGCAGACTGGCGATTCGATTCACGGGTCTTTTGACTATTCCCGATGGCGTCTTCAGGGTCGCCACTCTAATAATTCCATCCTCACCCGGATGGACTTCCAGAAGGCGTGCTAACTTCCACTGAGCTGGCTGAATAGAAGGTTCCAACACCAGGACTAGCTGACCAGGTTGCAGATGTGTATTACCACTCTTCCATTTTTCTCTTGACTGGAGTGAAGTCAAATAAGACTTTGCCCATGTGCTCCAAAATTGCTTCTTGATCTGCTGGAGGAGTTTCCATCTGGAAGAAAAACTGGTACAAAATGGATTAGTTTGGTTAAAATATTGTTCAGGAAGCTGGAGAAGCGGAGCCCCAATTAAGAAGTGTCCTGGTGTAAGTACTAAGAAATTATTGGGCTTGGTGGAAAGTGGGACTAAGGGTCGTGAATTTAAACAAGATTCAATAGTTGTGAGAATCGTAGCACACTCCTCAAACGATAGGCAACTGCCTTTACACGCTTTAAGTAAATGGCGTTTGGCCAATTTAACCGAAGATTCCCATAGGCCGCCAAAGTTAGGCCCGTAAGGTGGCATAAAATGCCAATGAATTTGTCTAGTTGTGGTAAAGTCTTGAATAGTATTGGTTTTTGAAAGCTTTACTAGTCCTTTTAAATGGGCATTGGCACCCACAAAATTGCGCCCGTTATCAGAGTAAATGTCAGTAGGATAGCCTCGACGCGCTATGATCTTTGTAGGGCATATAAAAAATGTTCAGTTGATAAGCTCGTGACTAATTCGAGATGAATTGCCTTGGTGCTCATGCAGATGAATAGGCAAATATAGGACTTAAATTTTGTTTTTGTTCGTTTATGTTCACACTTTGTTTGAATAGGGCCTGCATAATCAAGGCCAACATGTTGAAATGGTCTACAAGGGTTGACTCTTGCACTGGGAAGGTCACCCATCATTTGTTGAATGGGGGTCGGTTGGACTTTGGCACACGTGACACATTTACGAAGCTCTTTTTTCACAGTGGATCTACCATCAGGAATCCAGTAAGACTGGCGAATGAGATTTAATACTAGGTCGACACCTCCATGAAGACTATACGTGTGAAAATGTCTTATTAATGTCGATGTAAAAGGGTGATTTTTAGGTATGAGTATTGGATGTTTAGTATCATAGGGCAGAGTGATGTTTTTGTCAATTCTACCTCCCACTCTTAATAGATTTTCGGAATCAATAAACACATTGAGATTTTTTAATTTACTGCTGTTTGCCACGGGTTGGCCGCGCTGCAAAAGGGCGATTTCTGAAGCAAAGGACCTTTGTTGTACACATTTAATCACAAGGTTCTTAGCCTCTGAAATTTCTTGTACTGAGACTGGTCCTTTCAATTTTATAGCATTTTTAATATTATTAATAAACCTCTTCATAAATGCAATTACTCGAAAAAGTTTATTACTTGATGAAAATTTTGAAACCAAATCCTCTATAACGGATTCATGCATTGGAGTTGACTCTATTAGTCCAGGAATTCCCACAATTGTACATGGGACTGAGGTAGCAATCTTGGACTCGGGATCTGAGACCGGGATCTTTGACCAATCAGGTCCAGACCACCACAATTTAAAGTGGTTTAATTTGTCGGGTAACAGCTCACGGGTTGCACAGTCTGCTGGGTTATGTTTGCTTGGTAAGTGATGCCATGATGTTGTGTCTGTGAGAGCTTTAATTTTGTTTACTCGGTGTAGGACATATGTGTTGCCCTTTAAGGGCGGATTTAAGATCCAACTACGGGCGATTGTTGAGTCTGTCCATAGGAGAATTTCCTCAACCTGATAATCCAGCGAGCTCTGGACGACTGACAAAAGTTCCGATAGTAATACAGCCGCGCATAGCTCCAACCTAGGCAAGGTAATGGGTTTTAAAGGAGCTACACGGGTTTTAGCTGCAATCAATTTTAAAGATGAGTTCTGACTTGGGCGTATATAAATTACGGCAGCATATGCCTTTGTTGACGCATCACAAAATCCCAGAATCTGGTACATAGGTTCGGATTTCAGGTCTAAAAATCTGGGTACTGACATGGCCTTAAAGGAAGCAATTTTTTCATAAAATTCGTTCCACCTGTTTTGAATGTCTGGTGGTAAAGGATCATCCCAACCAAGTTTTAGCTTCCAAACATCTTGTAGAAGCAATTTTAAAAGAATAGTGGCAGGGGATAACAGACCCAAAGGGTCGAAGATGCGTGCAATTACGGACAATAATTGTCGTTTAGTTTTTACGCTTTCTTCGGTGTTAACTCCAACCTGCAGTGTATCCGATGTTAAATTCCAGTTTAGTCCTAAAATACGTTGGGATTGATCGGGGTTTAAGGATAATTCCTGATTTGTTGATTTTAGAGGTTCTGGGACTTGAACTAGAGCTTCCACATAATTTGAAGCCCATTTTCGCAGCTTGAAACCCCCAGCGTTAAACAAAGCTTGAAGGTCTGTGACCAAAGATTGAGCGGCTTCGATTGTTTCAGCCCCTCCAAGGAAATCGTCCATATACAGGTTGTTGCGGGCAGCCTGCACAGCTACGGGAAAATTGGGTTCTTCATCGTTTAATAGCTGTAATATGGTACGCAGGGCTAAAAATGGAGCACATGCTGTGCCATAAGTAACAGTGTTCAATTTATACACTCTGAGTGGATCTGAAACATTGGCCCTCCAAAATATTCTTTGAAAGTCTGTATCAGGCTCTGCGACTAGAATTTGTCGAAACATCTTTTCGATATCACTCGAGAGGGCGACTTTATTTAAACGAAATCTGATTAAGTTGCTGAAAATACTGGATTGGAGTTTGGGCCCTTTATGCAAGTTAGAGTTCAGGGATTTGCCATTTGTAGTTACGGCCGACGCATTGAACACTACCCGTAGTTTCGTAGTGCTACTATTTTCATTTATAACTCCATGATGGGGCATATAATAATTGGGTTGGCGATTAAGTTCTTCAGCCCTTAGTAAAGTCATATGACCCAGATCGGAGTACTCACACATAAACTGAGCATACTCCCTTTTAAGGTTAGGATTCTGCGCAAAACGAGCTTCGATCCCTTTAAACATTTTTAGTGCACAGTTGGCACTTTCACCCAAATCTATCTCATCATGGAGGGGTAATTTCACCACATAGCGACCTTCGGGGTTGCGCTTGGTGGAAGATTTATATAGTTCCTCTGCCGGATCGGCTTCGGTTTCACTCTTAGAAGATATTATGGGCTGATTGTCAAAAAAATCGTTCAAGTTAAGGCAGTGTAACGATGAGCTATATGTTGATTCTGGTTCCATTCCATCCCTTGAGAGGGGGCCACTGAGTAAGTACCCAAGTGAACTGGGAATGGCAGATGGTTCTCCTGGCCTTCCCGATACTGGTGTGCCACAAATTAGTGACGCAAAAATATCTGCGCCTAATAATACTTCGATTGGTTGTTGCTTGAAGAAATTCATATCAGCCAACTGCAGATTTTTTGTATGTGGCCAAGACGTCGTTTTCACCCGGAAATTTGGCAGAGGGGTAGTAACCCTATTTACTACTAGCGCTTTCAGGTTCCTATACTCGTTAGCGAAATATGGCGAGAATGAGAATTCCGTAAAATTCAAAACAGTTTCTGCGGAAAGACCGTTTATGCCTATAAGTCGATGAGAAGTGCCAAACAAAGGCAAATTTAGCTTCTCAACGCACTCCTTTGTTATGAGACTATTTTGTGAGGCACTATCAACTAACGCCCGACATTGAATAATTTTGCCGTTAGGTGACCTAACCTTTATAAGGGCAGTAGCCAATAAGACCTTTTGGTTACTAAAATTTGCATTAGATTGTGAACTATTGGCCACCGACGTAGTAACAAGGCCGCCTCCCTGATCTGCAGAATTCTGTGTGTAAATGTGCAGAAGAGTGTGATGTGAACCTGCACATACTTTACATTTAATATTAATTCTACATTGACGCACTTGATGATTAGTTCGCAAACAATTTTCACACAGTGATTTTGATTTAACTAAGTCTTATCGCTCCTGAACACTAATTCGATTGAATTTGGGACATTTAAACAATTGATGTACTTGAGAACAGGCGACGCATTTATTTTCTTTGACTATTATTGAATTATTGACACAAGATTTTTTTACACTACTACCTTCAACTGGCTTCTTAAACATCCCTGGTTTATTTTCAAGCTTTGTTTGACTCGACGCCTCCCTCTCAATGAATGTACGAAACGAATTTAAATCGGTAATAGTTTGCGTATTCTCTAGACTGAGCTCCCACCTATGCCTAACGGATGAATCCAATTTTGAAATCATGAAATTTATAAGAATAAGATCGCTAAGAGGATTAGATTCCAATCCGAGGGTCGATAAATTTCGCACCGCTTCGTTACAAGTATCTATTAAATTGAAAAACGATTTAGGATCATCCGCTTTGTTTACTTTTACTGAAAAGATTTTATTTATTTGAGTTATAGCTAATTGACGTTTATTTTCGTAGCGCTGAGTAAGAATTTCCCAACAGTGTTTAAGATTTTCCGATTGTAACGAAAATCCACGAATAAGTTTTGATGCACTACCTCTTACACACGATTGGAGGTATTGTAGCTTTTCAACCTCACTAAGGCTGTCATTATCCAGAATAGATGATTTAAATAAATTTTTAAATGACAACCAAGATTCATTATCCCCGTAAAAATAAGGCATTTCAGGTTTAGGAAGACTAATATGCGAATTAACAGAAGTCCCTGGTTTGGTACGTGCATCATTATTTACATTTGGGGTATTTGATTGCGATTTACTCTCTAACACTACAGACAACTCCAACAGAATCTCCCGATTTTTCATCACTTCTTCAAAGTTTTCATCGTTTTCTTCTTCGGAAAAATTTGTAACTATTTCCTCGAATTTAACCTCCAATGCATTAACCTTATCTTTTAGGATCTTTAATCTGGCTTGATCGCTTTTATCGCAATCATTGACCTTCGATTTTATGAATTCTATTTCTCTAATTACATTTTCAAATTTTATCACTTCATTAGATTTTGGGAACAACGCACTCTGTTCGGCGTCATTCGCCCTTGTTTTTCCCTTTCTACCCATCTTATGAGCAAACTAATTACAAACAATTAAATTTAAATATGAATTAATCGATCGCATTAAATTATTATTCTGCAGATCAGGAAGTAAAATATGAAAAAAAAAATAAGAACAAATGAAAAGAAACAACACATAATAGAATAGATTTTTTTTTTTTTTTTTTTTTTTTTTACTGAAATAAATAAACTAATAAAATATTAAATGCACCCTTTTCATTCTCATACACTCCTTTATTCAACAATTACTTAATATGAAAGTTTATTTCTGAAATTCCAAACCGAAACTTTCGGTTTGAAAACCAAACTATTTTGAATTACGTTTTCTCTAAACCAAAACTTTACGTAAGCATGAAAGCGAAACTACTTTGAATTACGTTTTATATCATAACAATTTAACCTTGTATTAATGACTTATTTCAACAAATTAATTTTAATTTACTTTAAAGTTCTTATACAGATAATTTAATCCTACGTAAACAAAAGAATTTTTTCAATTTACAAATTTTTTTTTTTTTAATTTAACGAGTTACGATTAATTATCTAATTAATAGGTAATTAAACCTCCGTGAATCGACGGACCACTATGGCTTTGAAGTCACTAAAGAATTTCGACTAAGTATCAATTTATGAATTTCGAATTAGGGTTGATTAAATTTAGAAACTCAGATTAAGAATTTCTAACGAATTTATATTAAATTCAAATTCTGCAACTTTTACTTTATTACAAATCAGAGTAACATGCATATTAATTAAATGAGAATAAGTTTAATTCTACTTACCCCCTCTGCCAGTATTCCGAATATTAACAACACACCACTAAATTAGTTGACTATAATTCGACATTTGAAGAATCGTTTTATTTGACTTGAATACTTAATTACGAATTTTTATTCATATTTAAGAATTATTACTGGAACTATAATGAATACGATTAGAATGTTTTAATAGTTCTGATTTTATTTTTAAAGTCTTGAGATACCTTGTACCTCGTCCGGATTCGAAAGGCGACTGAAACAAAACTGCTCAGCGCCGTTTCTAATCAGTTCAGATGTGCGCACCTTCTCCATTCCCCTCCTTCCCGATACAATCTAACACACGCAGACAGTAACTTATATAAAACTATACCCAAATATGAGGATTAAAATCGGAAGATAATTTTCCATTATATTTAAAATTAAACACATTAATGTTTAAAATCAATCCAAGTAACGATTAAAATAAGAAATTATGTGTCTTCAAATTAATTAGACTTTAATGAAATAAAAATATAAAAAAAACTCTCATAAATCAAATCCTTTTTTAAGTTGTGTTTACTTTAAACAGTATAAACTTTTTATCTACCACTCAAGCACTCAAATTTCTGCCATTTTAATGGCTGTTTCCTCTTAGAATAAAAAATCTGTAGTCGAGAGTATACTGATGCTACATTATACAAATTACTGTGCCTATGCTTTTATTTGAGTTTTAAGAAATTTCCAAGTTTAACAACTTTCTACTTTCAGGTATTTGAAGAAATTATTAGGTAAAAGAATACGTGTATAAAAGGGAAAAATGGGAGAAAATGCATAAAAAATAAAAGTATTTTTAAATACCTTCTTGACATCGTAGGAAAATAATTTTTGTATTCTGCACATCTGGCTAACCATACCTTTCGAATGATACCATTTTCAACCCTCAACTCCCATAATTAATATGTTAAAAGCGTACCACAAATTTTATGCTTGCCTATTAGTATGTGGATTACTATTTAGTATTTAATTTGGAAGTGAATATAATAATAACGAGCATTCTTTGTCTGCCTAGCTGGCCATTACATTTAAATAAAATTTTGAAGATTTAAAACACTGTTTGTTTTTTACATCACTTTATAAGTAAAAAACGAAAGAAAAAGAATTTTCATAGAAATTGTTCAAAACCTCTTTTCGGGCGATTTCATATAATTTTAGACGTTAATAATTATCGTGAAATTTTTCGACCTCGATCTTTTAACTATTTTACACATTTTGAAGTGTGAGGAATAAAAAATAAATAAATAAATAAATAAATAAAGGAATTGGGTGGTTTTTTTTTAAGAATGTCAGTTAGACTGTATACACGATATCTCAAGAGTAAAAGGTCGCAGAGAGTCGAATCAATTTTTAAATGTTACTTATGACACTGTCAAGAACCCTATTGCCTTACAATACTCTAATTTGAAAACTTTATAAGTTATTAGAAATTTACGATTTTCTTAACTTGAGAGAATAGGACAAATTTTCTCTTAAACGTAATTTAAAAGAGATATTTTTACTGTAAAGATGTCAGAGCATCTTTAAAATATGACGGTGTTATGAACGCAATTAATTAGGAAATTTCGACTTCGAAAACTTCGTAAGTTATTTGAAATTTATGAATTTCTTAACATGAGAGAATACTACAAAATTTTATTTCAACATCCATTTTGTGGGATATTTCTATCGTAAAGATGTAAAACCACTTTTAAAATATCATTTAATATACTAGCATTAACATCACTGATTATGAATTTTTTAATTTGGAAATTTTGCAAGTTGGAATTTTTGGAAATTTTGTAATTAAAGATTTTTTCAACATAGCAGAATAGAGCAATATTTCATGTAAATTTGCATTGTGGAAATCGTTGCTTTGGAAATAGCACGGAATTGCATGAAAACCAAACTACGAAATTGGCCCAAATAAAATGAATTAACAAATTAGGATAAAGTAAATGTATCGAACTGAACTGTGGATAGCCTATTAAGTGGGGCATTTCAGTCTGTCACCGTGTCGAGCGATCAGTTTAGTTTATTTTCCTTAACTTGAATACAGTATGTTCTGTACTAGTAATTTATAAGAATATATATATATGATGAGAAACTGAGCAGAATCCACTTAAACCAACTAGTTTTTTCTTTTCTGACATTTTAGGAAAAGTTAATCTTTTACTACTTTAAAAAAAACCTCCATGTTTTCCCCCATACTGTTCTCCATAAATCTCTGTCCGAAATATTTTTCCTCTGAAACTTCAAAAATCACCAAGTCTCCAACACTGGAAGTATAGCACTAAAATGTCAAAAGGAAGTCAAATTTGGGCCGATATCCGAGGAAATGCATCTGTTTTCCTAAAATCTTTTTTAATTGAGGAAAATTGATAACATTGTTTTAAATTGTCACAGATTTATAGGTCAAACAATGTTTTAAAGGTATTGTAATAGTCTTTTTTCAAAATTACGCATACTGAAAATTTACACACAACCCCGAAGCCCCCACCCCCAGGTTGGATAAAGGATGCTCCTAAAAGTAAAAAATTAATTTCTAGTCGACTGTTACTATTTTAAATATTTTTTTAATAACATAATAATTCGTTAAAAATATTTCTCATTGAGCACATTTATACAAAATTTTATCCTATACTGCCATATTAAAAATTATGAAAAAAAATCGAATGGCGACGCCACCTTTTGAGCGATTTTCGCAAAATTTGATAGACAATAAATTTACATCAAGGAGCAATTACGTATAAATTTCTATAAAACTGTCTGCATTCGCTCTTTAGCTACTACACATACACACGGGCAGACAAACAAAGACATTTTCAAAAAATGTTTTTCTAATCATTTATTTTCGTGATGATTTCATTGATTCATTTTTCTAGTGATTAGTAAAAAATCATTCTCATTGTCACTTATACGAAATTTTGTCCTAAAAAGCTCCCATGTTAAAAATGAGAAAAAAACTGGATATTGAAGCCACTTTTTGGACGATTTTCACAAAATTTTACAGGCATTAATTTATAACAAGGTGCAATTACATATAAATTTATATGAAATACTGTGCACTATTCTTTATCTGCATCTGCTACAAATTTTTTGTCATACACACACACAGGCAGACAGACAGAAAGACAAAAAAATGTCAAATCATGCTCTGGATCTCTGTAAACGTGGAAATCCATCGAAAACCGATAATCGAAATTTTTACGAATCCCCCACTTCTGTTGAAAATAGAAGAAAATAATTATAAAGAAAAAACTTGGGAATAAAGACTGGGCTAGAATATCTGCAAATATAAAAACCGTTGGAAAATATGTATAATTGATATATGCGAAGTATGAAGAAAAATTACTCATAAATGAGTGAGTTTCCTGTAAAATTAATGATAATAACTTGTTATTAATAAAAGCTCAAATTTAGGGAAAACAACACTTTAAACCGGGATACAAATTACTAATACAATTTACTGATAGAAAGATTTTTTTTTTCTTAGTTTGGAGTATTGAATAAAATAATGGATAAAGAATGATTTAGAAAAAAAAAATGACAACAATGCATAAAGAAAAATAATTTTACTCGTCATTTGAAAAAAAAAAAAAGATTTTGATGAAATTCTGGCAAAAGCAGAATTTAGTTTTGGACGGAGGAATATTTTTTTTTTTTTTTCTTCCCAATTATAACATCGCTTTCAAATTATTCAATTATATTTTCGATAAATTTTAGATTTTGATAAATGTCCAACTATTGAAAAATAGTTTAGGACGGAGGACTATGTTTTTTTTTTTTTTTTTTTTTTTTTTTTTTTCTCAATTATAACATCGCTTTCAAATTATTCAATTATATTTTCGATAAATTTTAGATTTCGATAAATGTCCAACTATCGAAAAATAGTTTAGGACGGAGGACTATGTTTTTTTTTTGTTTTTTTTCTCAATTATAACATCGCTTTCAAATTATTCAATTATATTTTCGATAAATTTTAGATTTCGATAAATGTCCAACTATCGAAAAATAGTTTAGGACGGAGGACTATGTTTTTTTTTTTTTCTCAATTATAACATCGCTTTCAAATTATTCAATTATGTTTTCGATAAATTTTAGATTTCGATAAATGTCCAACTATCGAAAAATAGTTTAGGACGGAGGACTATGTTCTTTTTTTTTTTTTTTTTCTCAATTATAACATCGCT